>JAJJHQ010010690.1:628443-694565 GCA_021223825.1 Drosophila ironensis
ACAAGCGGCTATATTTTTTTTGGCCTTGCAAACCAATCCTTTTTTTATATCATTTGGTAGTACAACTGTATAACATTTTAAATCCAAGGCCAAACAAGTTTATTTTCCCATTTTCCGAGCACACACCCCTTTAAAATTGAAAGTCAAGAAATCCATTTTTATTATTAATCCGATTGAGTAATAACTAGACAAAATAAATGTCATATCCTGTGACAAGTGATCTTAGTTCTAGATAACAAAAGAATAAGATCCATAGATTGCCCTGCTAAGGGAACTTATCAAGTTTCTCGAGTACAAGTCAAGCAAAACAAAACGCTTAAGCATTCATCGATTTGATTAATTAAACGAAATAGCATGGAACTATACAGAACTAATTTATAATTTAGCTGAATTTGTAAAAATGAAACAAAGTGTTTCCGTGTGACAACTGTGGCCTTAAGTCTAGAGAACAAAAAAGGCAGAAGATTTCGGTTTGGCGTTTCGGGGCTCGCAATGTACAGTGGACGAGAACGGTACACGGAACAGTTTATTGGGGGCAAACGCCCATTAAGATCTCCAGTCCGGACTCCAGTGGCAAATCAGAAAACTCCCCGCGTTAAGGTATTCAAAAATACATTTGCTTACACAACTATAAAGAACAAAAGTGTATCGTCTTCCTCCTGGCCGGGGCCTCACTCCGTGTGGCCCGCTGATCCGGAGGCGGGCGAGGACGTCGCCATCTCGCCGAGCGGTAGTCCCAAGCCGGATGATCCATTGGACTGCCCGGCCCCGCCTCCTCCACCGCCCGCCGGCGGTCGGTTGTTTCGTTTCCGCTTGCCGCCGCGTCTGCTGCCGCCGTTTTGCTTCTCCTCGCCGCCCTCCTTGCTGCCGCTTGCACCGCCTCCCGAGCCGGACGAGCTGCCCTGGCCCTGCTGGCGGTGCTGCTGATTGTTGCTGCCATTGCTGCCGCCGTTCTGCGAGCGCGACTGCATCTTCGCCGGCTTGGGGCGGTAGGGGGAGGCGGCCGCGTTGGGCAGCGGGCAGAGGATGTTGCCCACGGCCTTGGTGCGTCCCTCGCGGAAGACCAAACGCTGACCGGCGCGTATGTACTCCGGCTGCTTGATGAACCGGAACTTCACATGGGCCTTGTCGCCGGTGCGCAGGCAGTCGCGCGACATGTGCACAATGGAGGCCGTTTGCCGGATGCTGCCGCAGTGGACCATGGCCTGGTAGCGCGCCGATATCGTAGTGGGATGGTGGAGCACCAGGATCTCGCCCTCGAACTCCCAGCAGGCCTGCGGCTTTAGGTCCGGCGACACCATCACCATGCCCTTCCGCAGGTAGGCTCGCTTGATTTTCTTCAGCGCAAAGCTCGCCGTTTGGCCGCATCGCACGCGCGCCACGTTCATCCGCTTGCGGTGGATGCTCTTGATGGTGATGGGCACGAATCCGCCGACCGCATCGGGCCCCAGCATCAGGCCATCGTTCAGGCGGATGGTGCCCTGCAGGCAGGTGCCGGAGACGACAGTTCCGACGCCGGGAACCGAGTAAACGTCGTCGATCTGAAACTCGGCCGGCAGGCTTTCGGAGCCGGCCATGCGCGTGCTCAGCAGATTGAGGA
Organism: Drosophila ironensis; assembly: GCA_021223825.1. Classification (NCBI taxonomy): domain Eukaryota; kingdom Metazoa; phylum Arthropoda; class Insecta; order Diptera; family Drosophilidae; genus Drosophila; species Drosophila ironensis. The sequence continues at coordinate 630,044 of JAJJHQ010010690.1, forward strand.
ACATCTTGAGAAGCTCCAGGTTGGCCCCGGTCACATTGGACACCTGGAAAATGGGGCACAGTCGCTCGCTCACAAAGTTCGTGGCACTGAGCACCACATCGTCCTGGGTGCGCACAACCACCGGCACTTTGCGGCAGCCCTGCGACTTGAGCATCTTAAAGAGCAGCTTCATGTTCTCCTGCAGCACGTTGGCCGGGCACATGTCGATCTTGGTGACCACCACGAACACAGGAACGGCCAGGGCCAAGGCCAGGCCCAGGTGCTCCTTGGTCATGCCAATGATGCCGGCATTGGCTCCAATCTGTAAGCAAAATGAGGGGTTATTTCTGCCCGAAGAATTGTAGAAGGGCAAGCTAAACGCACCATCAGCATGCCAAAGTCCGGGGCATGACCTGTCATGCCGAATACCGTGGTTTTCAGGTAGCGCTCGTGCCCGGCCAGATCAATGAAGGTGATCACTTTGGCCGAGTTCTCGCAGATCTTCACCCAGTCGAGGTGGCCGTGGTCCGGCTTGTTCACCACATTGCCCACGCCATCGAAGCCGAGAATGTCGTTGCCCACCGAGCTGGTGCGGCCGCTCTCGATCTCGTGTTTGTGGCGGAACAAACGCTGCCGTGCATGACCGCGACCATTGTCCAGCTCTCCGTGTGTGAGCACACCCAGCAGGGTGGACTTGCCGGCGTCCACATTGCCCACAACGGCCACTCTGAGGAGTAGAAGCATTAGATTGCCTGCAATTCGTTTTGGGGCTCTGCTAACTCACCTTATTTCCATAAAGTCGGTGGTCTCGATGTGCTTGCGTATGAGGAACTGGGCGGAGAGGCCCTTCTCCGCCTTGCGCTCGCGTAGTTTCACCACATCGGCGTCTATGTTTGCCGCCAGCAAGTGTAGCGTCCTGATCGAGGCCAGAAACTGCTCCGGATTGAGGCCGTTGTCGCTGCCATCTAAGGGAAAAAGCATAGATAAGCTGGGGCAATGTGATGCGAGCTCTAAAAGGAGACATACCCTCGCCCACGCCAATCTCGTAGATGGTCTCGCCGCAATTGTCGGCAACGCGATCCTGTAGGCGCTTCTGCAGCAGCTCCAATTGCTCGGCGCTGGGCTGGACGAGCACATCCTTGCCCCGAATGCTGGAGTAGTCCACGCTGAGGGCCGTCATCTGCTGCGGCAGCCCATCGACGTTGAAGATATTACTTCGGGCCGTCTTGATGCCCACGCCCACGGCAACGCCCCCGCCATTCGGGGCATTCTGTAGGTTGCTCATTGTGCTAGCTATGGACTCCTGCCTGATATCCGTGTGATCATTGCCCGTCTGTGGGTCGCTGGCTCGCTGGGTGTGTTGTGTGTGATTGTGCAGGATGCGGTGATGATTTGGTGAGTTCTGTAAGGACGGTAAGGGATCAGCTAGCTGGAAAAGTGAGCCATCGAGGGGGCAGAAGCCTCTTGCCGACCTATCCGACGCCCATTTGGCCGAGTTGCGCTCGAGTTTTGCTTGGGAGGGTCTTCTTCGCTTGCATCGCAATGATGAAATAAGTTGTGTGTGATTGTGCAGGATGCGGTGATGATTTGGTGAGTTCTGTAAGGACGGTAAGGGATCAGCTAGCTGGAAAAGTGAGCCATCGAGGGGGCAGAAGCCTCTTGCCGACCTATCCGACGCCCATTTGGCCGAGTTGCGCTCGAGTTTTGCTTGGGAGGGTCTTCTTCGCTTGCATCGCAATGATGAAATAAGACCGAAGCTTCGAGGGAAGTTGCTTTTATAGCCGGCAACGAGGATGATGAAATTGGAAGCCGGGCATGATGCAATATTCATCCAGAAAGCGCAAGAAGCGGAGAGTTTGGAGAGTTCATGGAACCCTCCCGGTACAGGGGGGGAACTTCTGGAAATTGTTGTTGCGCTCGAACAGCTGATTGGCTATTTGTTTATATAATTTCACATTGTTGACGTACACAAACCGCAGATGGGCGCGCGGGCGGGCGTCCAACAACAACAACAACAAGTGACATTCGTCAATACGCATAAACGGCAAACAGTTTATTTTTAGCGCCAAACAAAGAGCAAAAACAAGGTGCATATGCATAACATTGTATAGGGGGCCAACATATAAGCGTGGCAAACCAAAACAAACGCGTAATTTGCGCAGAATTCGCTAGCTTACGTTTGCTAGTCAACATTAACAAAGTGCACAGCAAATCAGCTGTGAATAGCGATGAAAAGTGAAAGGATGTTTTGGCTTTTTGGGATACAGCATCCGCAATAAAATAACATGGCAAGCAAAGCCATCAACTCACAATTCATATAGCCTTCTTTGCTTGGGAGATCCTTTGGGTGTTTGCTCCTCTGCGCGGACAATTTGTTAGACCGAAACGCTCATAATTTGCCAAAGTTTGCGCCGTAAATTGTTTTCTGTGTCTCGAAGCCACGTACCCGATGGTGTAAACAGAACGGACAAGCAACACTGTTTGCTTCCCTGCCCGTTGCCCAACACTGGCCAGTGCTCAAGGCGCGCAAAGCATATATCATCAAATTCTCTGATCGGAATCAATTGAAAATATTCAATTAGATTTTATGGAATTAATATGAAGCGGACTATTAATTTTATTTAATGCATAAGAACAATTTATTATATTTAAGACATCAAACATACTAAGGAGTGTATCTAGACGTTGGTATTTTTGTACAAATCTTTATTTTAACCTGCAGAACTTCCATTGTCCATTGTCAATGATAATTTAATATGAAATTAACTAACAAATAAAATAATTACCAAATAAAATATATTTCTGTTATTTCAATCAATCAAAAAAAGGTTCATTAAATTAATCTAGAGTGGGCTATTACTTTGTTTTAATTAATTTTATAAATTCTAGTAAGAGTAAATCAATTTATTCCATTGGCTTTGCGTGCCTTTTCCCAATAAGCAAGTGAAATGAAAAGCAAGTTCTGCAAGTCTCAATGTAAATGTGATATATATATAAAAAAAAAAAACAAAGTCGATGAGGGGCTAGATACCTGCCTGTGTCTGGGTTGTACAATTTAAATAATTTAATGATTCTATCGGTCAAGTGAATTAACTCACTTAGGTACAACCCACACATCCATAAATGTAGCTAGTTCTAAGGTATTTTGGTATTTTCGGTATTTCCTGGAGACCCATCTCTAGAAGCATTGGCAGAACTTGAATTTCTTTGTACTTGTCAGGGACAAGTTGATACTTCATTGTGAAATAAACTTTACTTTGAGGCAGACCACCAGAGGCTTCAGCTCCGATATTCAACATGGAAGAAATCGCAGGTGAAGCGGCGAATGGACCCCCCGTTGACCCACCGCAGCCGCAGAGTGTTCTCTGTCCCATTTGCAACGAATTCTACCGCGCCAATGATGTGATCTCTGCCACTGTCTGTGGTCATGTTTTCCACCGGCAGTGCCTCAATCGTTGGCTCGTGCGCTCCCCCACCTGCCCGCAGTGCCGTTCCAATTGCCACAGCGACCTCGTCCACAGGATCCGCTTGTACTTCCCCGACAGCCCGGAGGACGAGCCGTCAAGGGATCCGCCGAAGCCGCCCTACGAGTGGGTGCCCATTTGCTTGGACGCGGAGAATCGGCCGGACGAAGCCGAGGACCTGAAGACAGCTTTGGAGTGCGGCACCGACGAGGACGAACGTCCGGCGTATGTGGCCCGTGTGTATCTTGGCCACGATCTCTTGCCCGCCAGCTATATCCCGGAAAGGGGTGTGGCCCTCGCATCCTGGGCTTGCCAGGCCTACGAGCTCACCGATCAGGTGCAGCTCTTGTTGCTGTACAACTGCAAATACACGTGGTTACCCGGACAGCGGGGAAGTGTCCCGCAGCACGCTCTCAAGACGGGATACTCCTCGATCGGGGATCCAACCTTCACGGGCCGCTGCGTCTACGAGGACAAGCTGCGTCTGGCCAAGGTGCATCCCACGCACAAGATGATGTACATGCCGCACCGCGGCCAGGAGATCGGCATCGAAGAATACGACGTGCTGGCGGTCACAACGCACGATGGGTCTTTCGCTCATTATGCAAATTCTCCTTGAATTGTTGATTATTCTTTTCGAAGCCTATTCATAAATTCGAGGTGATTGTGGCCATACTGCGCTTCAGGAGTCTTTGTTTGTTTATTATTAATTTCAAGCATATACTTAGCGAACTTCTGCGATATATAATAAAATAATCAAAATATGTTATTAAAAAACGATTTCTTTATTCTTTCTTTGGGGTCTTATCTGGCAAATATTGAAGTTATTACCCCGACAATCGTAAAAAATTATTTCCAAACATACGTTAGTGCCTAATTTGAGATGGTGTTTTCGAAATGATACAAATAATCGATAATATCGATATTTATCGATATATTCGATGTCATCTCATATACAAATGTCAAAGTTAGAAACGCCCATCCCTATTGTAATGTTGGTTTTTCATTTGAGACCGTTGTGAAATTGAGTCAGGCCTTACTTTCCCGTCCTGTTCAACAGCTCAGATCTAGGACCGATGGAAGTCGAAAACGCTGAGGCGGCGGTCCCCCCTGCGGAGGCCCAAGACATATCTTCGCCTCTGAACATTTCCTGCAAAATCTGCAAGAACTGTTTCCAGGCCAACGATGTGATACTCTGCACCTCAGTATGCGGGCATGTGTTCCACCAGGAATGCCTCAACAAGTCCCTCGTGAGGAGCTCCAACTGCCCGCAGTGCTACCAGCACTGCCATCACTCTCGCATCCACCGCATCTACCTGAACTTTGCCGAACGCGGCGAACTGGACGATTCTCCACCGCCGCCCTACGAGTGGGTGGCCATGGACCTGGCGTGGGATGCTGACCTTGACGCCCACATCCCGCACGATGGAGCCGTGCAGTGTGCCACCGACGAGGACGGCAACATAACGTATGTGGCCCGTGTCTACATCCAGGACGAGCTCTTGCCGGCGGCTTATGTGCCTTCCAAGAAGGCTGTCATCGCTTCCTGGGGCTGTCACGCCGCTGAACTCAACGATGGCGTGGAGCTGCTGGTGCTCAACAACTGTGATTACTCGTGGGTGGCCGGGGAGAAGGGCAGCGTCCCCCCGGACGCCCTTGTATCCGGATACAGCAACCATCAAGAAACCACCTACACAGGACGCGGCCTGTGCAACGGAGTCCTGCGCCTGGGCAAGGTGCATCCCTCGCACCAGCGGCTCTATATAGCGAGTGAGGACCAGGAGGTGAACACGGACTCGTACGAGGTTCTGGTGCTCACCCCTCGCGAACCGCCGGCGGTCGAAGAATAATCTCTGGATCTCTGGATGAATATACGCATGTAATGTGTATGCATCCCGTTGTGGTCACCAGGGTGGTGGCTGTGCTGTAACCAAAACATAGGGTTACCAATTGCCTGACACGGATAAAATCTGCAAACAAATGTAAACAAATCTGAACAAATACAAATCAACTGGTATGCCTTAATTCCTCCGATTTTTGATTAAAGATTATATGGCTAGTTGGGCGTTTGGTTAGCAACCAGCATTAAATGCAAATTAATTAATGATGCCATTTGTGGATCTTTTTAATGATCTTAAGGCAGAAGCAGGTGGAAGGCAGTACTGAATGAGTCACAAATGATTCATCATAAAGGGGAATGGCTGGCAATTGCTTTCGATCGGTCTAAAAGGTTTCCAATTAAAATGGGAAACCAAATAATAGTAAGCCAGTAAGCGGTAAAGTCTACTAGAATTTTTGTTGAAATATATAATTTATGGGCTTGAAAAGTTTTTAAAAGTTAAGCATTAAAACCCTCTGGAATACGGCACAATAGGAGTCGTACTGAGACCCTTAGCAATATTGTTTATCAAATAATAGAAAAGAACATTTATTTTTGGCGCCAAAAATTATACTGCCCATAAACATATATTTTTATTATATTGTATTATCCGGACGCGATATAGCATCGAATGCACCCATAGACACCCATAGAGACCTTGAAAACATCGTATTTTTGTATAAAATAACTGATAAATTTAATGATAGTAACACAAAAACATGAAATCGGCTTGTTTTCCTCTTGACAACGTAGACTTCCCCTTTTCCATAATCCTCTTATAACACACCGTCGTCCATGGCAAGCCATAATAACCGCAAAATTCGCAAAATCCAGCCTGAAATAGTAGAAAACTTTATGGGTAAAAAACATGCTATTATGTTCATATTTTTTATTAAAATTTATTAGACGCTACGAATAATCTGATTAGTGTTTTGAACCCATGTGTGTTGTGAACATCGTGGATGCGCTGAAACAAGAGGTTTAAGTATTCATACATGACTACGCGTATAACTCTACAATATAGTATATTATGTTCTCTGAATTCTGGCATGACTTTGTTGTTGCAACAAAGGGCCTCACAAAATTTGCATTAAAAATACCATTTATCTGTATATATGTAATGTGTACAATTGGTTTAATAATCTTGCTGAATCCGCACTATAACATGACATTTAACACATATGTATATGTATATATTTAGCTAAAATACAATTTTATATGCTCAACTCTCTTGTAACATTCAATCAACAGGCTTCAATAGGATCGTTCTCGCTTTGTACTTAGTTGCTAGACAGTTTTGTATACGTATAAATATAAAAATGAGTGGGCCTATGGGGATGTGTGTAGGTGTATATGATATAGATTTGTATTTACATAGTGTTCGGATCCAATTTATAGCGCATTAGCGTTGTCGCTATGCCTATTTATTTATTTTGATTGTTAAGCCTGCCTGGCTTTTTTGAGACAATTCAGATTCATCAGAATTGTTTTCGCATTTGAGCTCTGGTTGAACAGCTGTATTGAGACACCTTTGTGGCATAGAATCGGGTGACAAAAATCTAAACATTCGGATTGGTTGTGATTGAATTATAGTAACTGACAAATGACACTCCCTATAAACTATACTAGTATAAACTAACTAGTTTACAAATGTATTTTTCGGCCAGGACAGCGGCGACGGCGACGGTGGCGAGGAGGTCATTTCTGTGCGGACAGGTAGTTCATGTACTTTGTGGTCTGCTGGGCATTGCGCACCAGCTCGCTCTCCTCCTTGCCCGTCGCCCCCGCTTGGTCCTGGCCGCCTTGGCCGCCCTGCCAATTCTTACCCTCGTTCTGCGGCTGATGTATATCCGGCTGCGAGCGGCGCGTGAAGTTACGGTGACGCTGGTGCGGATGCTGGGGCGAGCTCTGTTGCCGGCGATCGAAAGAGCTGGACGTCTCGCTGGTCAGGCTACTCTGGCTGCTGTAGCGGGGGAATCTCTGGCTTCCGCCGGCGCCTCCTCCGCGCGTGGGACTCTGGTTGTAGCGATACCCACCGCCCTTCTCCATCTTCGACGGCCGGGGCAGGGTGCGTGCCCTGGAGGAGCTGCGACTGTTGGACTCCTGTCCATTTGAATTGTACGCACAGTTCTCGTCCTGGTATCCGCTATTGATGGCCGAGTTCGAGCGGCGCCAGGTGTCGCTGTGTATCTTCTGGTGGCCGCCTTGCGGTGGCTGCTGCTGCTGTTGCTGCATCTGCTGATGCTGCTGCTGCTGTTGTTGTTTCTGGAAGCGCGGTGGCTTGTCGTAGGTGTTGCGGTTCTGGAAGCGCCCGCCCCGCTTGTAGCTGTTGCCGCGCTCATAGTTGCTGATGTAGGAGCGCTCGCTGCGATCGTCCCGATCCCTCTGGTCCCAGTTCGAGTTGACGATGCTGTTGTAGTTGGCCCCGCCGCTCATGTTGCGCTCGTGGCGTTCCTGGGAGTGCTTCCGACGGTCGTGAATGCTGTACAGTCGCAGGTTGCCGGTGCCCTCGCTTCGCACACTGTGGTGATCGTCGTCGAAGCTGGAGCTATAGCGTCTCTGCTGATCGCGCGAACGTCCGTTGTTGTCGCCGTCGTTGCTCCGGTTGAAGCGCGTCTTCCGCCAGCTGGGCAGCGGCTTGCTTTCGTCGCGATCTTCGCTGCTGACAATGGAGGGATACTGATCGGAGTTGCCGTCCGTGCTGGGCGTCTGCTGCGACTTCAGAGGCCGCGGGACCTGGCGCGGCTGAAAGCCTCGCCGTCCATGCCGCTGCGAGCCCGGATTGTTGGCGGAATATTGGTGCATTGGTGCCGCATCCAGATGGTAGCGCTCCCCGCTCTGCTCCCCCTCGCCGTAGCCAATGTCGCAGAAGGAATCCTCGCAGACTTGTTCGCTCCACTTCTTCGTCGTGGGCGGGGGATCGAAGGTGTCCGGGTCCTGGGAAGATGTGTTGACACTGCTGCCGTTCTCCGACAGCGGAAGGTTCTCATCGATCGGATGCAGCGACCCCGAACCATTGTTGTTGGTCCCGTCCTCCTCCTCGCCCTCGTCCACCACCAGATAGGTTGTGTACATGGCCTCCAGATCGTTGCCGATGTGCTTGAAGTGACTGTAGTACAGGTCCAGCACCATCAGCAGCATGGCCCTTACTTTGGCGGTGAGTGCGGGTTGCATGATCAGGTGCCGGCGGACGTGGAAGAGCAGAAGATCGATCTCCACCTTGTGGCGTGTGCGCATAATCTCCCCGTTGAGAGTGATCTGCGAAAGCACCAGGCGGGCCAGGCGCGTGCTCACCACAATGGAGGTGTCGTTGAGTTCGCGCGTAAGGAGATCCAGCAGCGATTCCCCCAAAATGGTAATGGGGGCATTGTCCGCCAGCCGCACTCTGTGGTAGTACTCGCCCAGCAGCGTTATCGAGTTGTACAGGCGGTTCTTGTCGTGCACCCGGTATGTGTCTGCGTTGAGGAAGTTTGTCTCGAGGATCTTCAGCATGGCACTGCGCACCTTTGTTTCCTTCATGGCCAGGGCGTCGAAGTTGCGCGAGGAAAAGAGCAGGGCAAATTTGAGGGAAGTTTCGCCGTCACACAAGGCCTTGTCGTTCAGGTATTCCATAGACTCACTGCAAAAGGGTGTAGCATAAATTAGTAAACTGAATAGCTATAGCAAAGTGTCATTTTATCACGTATACAACGCTTGCCACGATTCTAATTCTTGCTCCCACATAACTAACAAATTGTTTTAGCTTTGTGGGTGTCAATTTGTAATTTCGCACATCTATTTACAGGTAGCGGTAGCGCGGCATTATCTGATAAGCCCGCGCTGCGAGGCTATTTGCTTAGAGCCATTGAATCGGTGGCAGTCGTGTGAAAAAGTGTTCACTTTGAACTGTTTCGATGGCGTCTGTGCTGCTCTCCCCGTGATTATTTATATGAAAAGTTGTAAATTTTCAAGACACGCTGACGTCCAAGCAACAAGCTCGTGTGGGCACAGTGTGGGTCAGCAATATAGGTTTGGTGGATACTATTAAATATACCCCGGTATGTAAAAGGGAAAATGAATGTTCTTCGACCCCCTAAAGTATATATATTCTTGATTAGCCTCAACAGCCGAGTCAAGAAAGCCATTACCGTCCGTCCGTATGTCTGTATGTATACCTAGATCTTGGAGGTTATAATATATATAGACAAATAATAATTGCATGTTATGATTTTGGGGATACCACTTCAGCACAAGTTTGTTTTTAAAATCGTCTAAGTCCTCTCAAACCCCTGCAAACCGCAAAATTTTGTGGCGTCCACACTTTTAATACTAGACTCTAAACTTGGATATTATGTTGGTAGAGCCTATATCTATCTATGCTGCGAAAATGGCAAACCACATAATTCTATGGTGGGTAACATTTTTATTTTAGAAACCCTGAATTCGGATATTATTTTGTTAGAATTCACATCTATTGGCGCGCCTCTTTCCCGCATTTTATATTGCAATTTTCGATATTTATCGATATTTATCCAGAACCGGGAATCCATCGATCTTACTTGTGGTACCACGTACTTTAAGATACAAATGTATGTAATTTTTTACTTTAAATGGTTTTTGCTGGCTTGGTTTCAAAGGAAACAACTTGTGCTACAAAAAAGTGACTTTAGAGAGCTTTGTAGAGCCCTATTGCCTTGTCGCGCACTGTATTTCTGCGGCGTGTATTTATAAGCGCCAAGAGGCGGCGCGCAAACATACCTACATACTACTTATAATATTATTAATCATCAACGGACATACGTACCACAGCATCGATTCGTCGCGCACAATGTTGCAGAAGTCCGTCTCGATGGTCTTGATCTTGGCGTTGAGGAGAATGCCGTCGTCCTGCAGGTCCAGGCCCCGCATCAGGGCAATGATGTGATCGTAGGGGCAACCCCCGGCGGGTATTTGGTACCTGGCGCTGCCGTTGTCCCCCGACGAGTTGATCAGATTGCAGACATCCCGCAGGTGGGCCGTCTCCCCCCCGTTCCCGTTCCCGTTCCCGTTCCTGTTCCCGAGACCCATCCCACCCGCTCCCCCTGCAGAGCTTTCCACGCTATTGTAGCTGCTGAGGCTGCCGTTGCCATTGTTGGCCATTTCCATGGGCTGGCGAGGATCGCTACGCCTTTGATGCTGCCGCTGCGATTGTTATTGCTTCGGGGGCTGCCTCTTGCTCTCCTCCTTGTTCCCCGGACGTTCTGGACGGCGTGCGTGTGGGTGTGCAGGCAGGTCCAATCGGATTCACAAAGGTGCCGTGGAAATGCGTACAAAGTGCGGAAGCGGGTTTTTTTGGAACGGTTTTGCAGCTTTTTGGGGGTCTCTCGGTCCCTCAACCGATTGGCCGATGTTTGCGCGTGGATCGCAAGTATCGAACGATAAGTAAATGCACAAATTTTAGACACTAATTCCTATTTATTATTTCTATTCGAAGACTTTTATGTTCGAATTGGTGATGACACCGACCCGACTATCGATACCTGCTTGCTTTATGCTTTCACGGGCTTTCACAACACCAACAAAACTTGAACAACTCAGGCAAATGTCAAAATAAATGCATTGTCATTTCATAAGCCCAAAAAAATATCCTCTTCTGTGCGTGCACAAACCCATCTCATCATTTAAGCAAAGCCTAGACGGCATATATCGTTGCGGTTATCGCCATCAAGTGTGGTGAGTATCCCAACAATCAGCTGTTTTAGTATAGGGCGCCAAAGCAGTGCGGCGTTCTTGATTTGCTTTTGTTAATAAACCGCTCGTATATAGTTTAAGGATAAGATGTTAAACCTAAGCTGCATAATATGCTCGGAGTTGTTTGGCCAGACGGACGAGGTGTACGTCACCACCTGCGGCCACATGTTCCACCACAACTGCCTCAACATGTGGCTCGAGCGGTGAGGGTTTGTGTGAATTTCCCTTGAATCGGGTTAAAAAACCTCCTATATTGCAGCTCCAAGACATGCCCCCAGTGCCGGAACAAGTGCACTTCACGCAGCATCTATCGGGTGTACTTCAACCTGGCCAACTTGGATGTGAGCCGCATAGATGTGGGATCCTTGCAGGAGCAACTCGACAATGCCAACCTGCTCGTCAAGATGAAGGAAATGGAGTACAAGAAGCTGGAGACCAAGCTCCAAGAAGAAAAGGACACGCAGAAGAAGTGCTTGTGAGTATCCTAGCCCCTACCCCCCCAGAGATGATCTTATATCACTATTTTCAACCCTTTCTGACAGTAAAACCATCTCCGTACTGGAGCAGAAGGTCAGGCAAAAAGAATTCCAGATCTCAAGCTATGGCGAGCAGATCAGCGTCCTCAAGAACGATGCCCAGGTGGCCGCGGGCCTGCGCAAGCAAAACAAATCCCTCAAGCAGCAACTGATGCTAATGGAAGGCGTTACGGCCATTCTGGAGGCTGGCGCGTCAGACACCGAGCGGCTGCTGAAGAATGAGTCCAACTCGCACGTGCTGGCCACCTGGGTGACAACCCTGAAGCGCGAGCTGCGCCAGTGCGAGACAAAGAAGACTGATCTCCGGAACGTGGTCAAGTTGGTGCAGAACGACCTGCGCAAGGAGATCGAAGTGAAAAGGTGAGAAAGTCTCTGTCTCTGCATAGGAGAAGCAAAAAACATAAGGTATTTCTTTACAGGGAGATGGAGGACAAGATATCGCAGCTGGAGAGCGAGCTCTACCAGGCCCAGGAGAAGGTATATATCAGTTATCACTACAACTATGTTTAGTAACATATATTGTCGACCTACAGCTTCGAGTCGTGGACATGCCCTGCACCAGCTCCACTGCTCTAAACAACAACGTTCGATCCCTCAAGCTGGAGGAGAGACGCGCCACCATCTCGCCCACAATTGTGAGTACCCCAAAGCAACAAAAATTCCATTGCTTAGCCTCAATGAATTGCAGAAGGAGAACATCAAGCGCATCGAAGAATCCACCTCGCCCTATTTGAACATCAAGTCCAGCAGCGTTGGGCTGGCCCATCTGCTCAATCCGAAGAACAGTTCGGGCCTTAAAATGTCCAAGATATCGCCCATCAAATGCGCGTCCGGCGTAAGCATGGCCAGCGGAACTGTGCGCAAGACGACCAGTGATCTCAGCGAGAAGGTTAGGCTCACAATCAAATCAATAGCAATACATAATCAAGCCAATTCCCTGCAGTATTCCATCTTCAAGAAGCCGCGCCTGATGCTTGGCAGCGCCACCAGCACGCAATCGAATCTCGTTTTCAACGGCATGGGCGGCTCGGAGAAGGTGGATCCCTTTGCGCAGCGCGTCGAGGAGGAGAACACGGAGAACTGCCGAGTCACGGCAACAACTACCCGGAACCTCAATCAGCGCGTGAAGGCGGGCAGCCTGCGGAACTTCAACCTGGGCAAATGATTTTGTGATCTTTTTAGGGGAAGTGTTGTGCGGTTATTATTGAGGATTTTCGCATTTTGTTACCCAATTAATTTTAGTAATCATAAATATATTTGATACGAAGAAATGCACGATACGCCATCAGGCGGCGATCTTCTTTTCCGCCTTGCCCGTCCACTCCTCACGCAGGTGGACGCTGCAGCCCAAATCGCGCAGCGCCGCCTTGATGTCCTGCTCGACGCTCGGGTGCTCCGCCATGGCGGCATTCAGCAGCTCCTCGACGCCGTAGGAGATCCAGGTGTCGCACTGATTGCGCGACCGCGACACCATGTTCCGTATGGCCCAGGCCCCGTTGCGCTGCACGATCTTGTGCTTGGGATGGGCGCGCAGCGACTCCACCATCACCTCGGCAATGCCCGTATCGAAGAAGGCGGCACTGTGCTCCTGCACGCGCAGCGTTAGCGTTGTCACGCAGGCCAAGGCGGCGGCCACGATGTTCTCGTTGTTTTGATGCGTCTCCAGCAGCTGCTTCACAATCGGCGCCACGCCCTGCTGCACGATGTGCGCCTTCACCGAGTCGTGGCCGGCCAGGGCGCGCAGTAGTTTCAAAGCCTCTCGATTCAGTCGCACCTCGTCCAGGTTGTCGCTCATGATGGCAAAGACGATCTTCAGGCCGCCCGCCTCGTCGATGGCCGTGCAGAGTTCCTGGCGCACGGCCAGCGTGCCGATGGTAAGCAGCAGGTCGGCCAGGACATTGGGATCCTGGTAGGCGGGCAGCAGCTCCACCAGAGGCAGCAGCACCTCGTTGGCTATTTGGCGGGCGTGCTCGTGGGCGCAGCCAAACTCCACGCGAATGTCGTCGTCCAGGACGAGGAAGCGGAAAACGGCAGTGAGTTCGCGCACCAGGCGCGCCTTGTCCTTGGCGAGCAGCGGCTTCACCAGCTTGATGGCCGGCGTGTTCATGATGTTCTGCCGGTTCATCTCGTGCATGATGCAGGCTTTTTGCAGCCACTGCAGCGTCAGGAGAGTGCTCTCCTCGTGCAGCTGCTCCAGTTGCAGCAGCTTCAGCACCACGGCCATGGCCTCGGCGTCGAACAGGTCCGGCTGCTTGTGGGTCAGGCTGTTGACCGCCGTGAGGCTCTTATGGATGACAGCCTCGTGGGGCGAATCGCTGGAGAGCGTCTGCTCCAGGATGGTGATCAAAACATCGTGGGCGCCATTCTTGCCCGCCAAAACGCGGTGGGCCAGTGACTTGGAGCACTCGCCACTGAGCGTGGTCAGCTGTTCCAGCAGGGGGTCAGTTTCCTCCGACTTTTGGGCAATGTGTTCCTTGATTTGGTCGACAGTTTCATTGATGACGGGCTTGCCGGTATCCGGGTTGATGGCCAAATCCTTGATTATGTTGGCCAGATTGATGCCCTGCAGGGTGCAAGTTAAATTTTGAGCCAAAGATGAGTCACTGGCAAGGGAATCCCACACTCACCTGGGCCTCGAACTGCTTGATGGTCTCTTCTTTGGCCTCTGAGGGCGTCATCGAGAACTCCACCACGTTCTCCTTCACCACATCGTCGAAGGTGTCCTGGGAGATGACCTTGGCCATGGTTGCTGCAAATTGGCTTAAATCCTCGACAGCTGCTCGGGGCAGTTTTGTTTATTATCTATTTTACTTTGTTCTCTGAACTGAAACTTCCCACACACGCCCGCACGTGAGTGTGTGCGTGCGCCTCAGACCAGGGCTGCACTAAAGTGGCTTTCAAATTTGCGCGCCGATAGAACCGCCTATTGCGCGGGAAATTCAAAAACTCTGAGTTGCTTGGCGGCAAATCTTATAAATTTCTATTATTTAATACTATAAACATCAATTATGTTAAAAGGGTTGCTTAGTTGACAAATGATATACGTCAGTTGAAAATTAAACTAACTTTGACAGGTTGATTAAATGGTAAATAAATTTGGTGTATAATACGAAATAACACCACGAAACAAATTTTATTTACATTGATTTACATAAAAAAATTTATAAACTCTACAGTTTCTACAATACGTATACGACTTTAAAAGAACATACATTAAATAATCCCTAACCCATAAACATATATTTAGCAGAGAAAGCAAAATAAATGTAAATATAAATGTAATATCTTAAAATTTAATTGAAACAAGAAATAATTATTGTTGGTAGTTCCAGAAATAATGATTGATGATAGTTCCCAAGCTGCCCTCTAAAAAGAGGATTACAGAAAACTACCATTTGTTCTTGATTAAAAGCAAGACCTCTGTTCGTGTGGCTTTAATTTACGTATTTTTGTGTATTTGGCTTTGTATTTAGTTACATTGAGACATTTACTTAAGTGTCGAAGCGTGTGAAGACAGGTGAGACACGAAGAAAGCAAGGACCCATCAAGAGAGAAAGATTTATGGTGAAACATCGAAACACGCACATCTGAAGATCCGGTTGAATGCTTGGCTACAAATTTCCCAACCACTACTCTTTAATTTGACCGCTCATTTCCGTTTGGGCAGCTTATAGTCCACCGGCGGATGCAGCTTAAGGTGGTCGAGGAACACTGGCTGTCGAGGAACATTTGCCCGCCAGGAAATCTCCTTCCGCGCCCGCACCGGCGCATCCCTGCAGGTCATCAGGCCCTCTGTGTAGTTGTTTATCAGGTCGTAGTACTCGATGGCCCCTCGCTCGTTGGAAACATTTGAACTGTTTTTCAGCAAAGGTCCCTATTCTGGCATTCAATGCTTTTTAATAGGTTCTTGAATCCCACCAGATAACTGGGGAAACAGGAGGTCAATATATGTGGAATAGTTTCCATAAACTCTTTGCCCACCACCAAACTCCACTATTATCCGTTTCCTTGATTTGTACGTTCAGGTGATGTATGAATCCCCGGTTGATGGACGTGTACCAGTTCATTACCTCCGTTATGGAGCTCTCCTCCGTCTCGTAGCTCACCCGTTCCCGAAAGTTGTTTAGCCTGCTCTGGAACTCCTGGCGACTGAGCATCATCTCCGTATCGTCCTCATCCTGGTCAGGAGCAGTGGGCACGCTCATCTCGTTCTATGTGGTCATATTATTCAGAGCATGGTCCGTGATCGAAACCGTTGGGTAAGGTTATTTCTGTTGCAAGTACAATTAAGGGGTAATCAAAAGCGTTATGAGGGGTCCCATACTTACCTTTGCTTGCTGCCGTAAAGAATCCGTAGCTATGGTCACCTGTCAACACATGTTTTCGCTTATATTCATACTATTATAGGTTCCTGGAACCTCTGAGTTTTGAGTTTTTCTTTGAGTTTCCAAATTGGACTTTGACGATTAGATAAGTCCAAGGTTCTTGCCAACATAATTGGTGTTACTTTGTAGGTGTTTCTGCCCACCTCTTCGAGAGTATATCAAAATATATTTTCTTTAAAAAAACAGCTAAAATGAAACACTGGCCACGAGTTCCGGCCTCCGAGTCCAAGCTAAGCATCAAGAGGCGCAAGTCGCAGATACTAAGTCGAATTGGTCCAAAGTGTTTTATAATACCAAAATGCTATAAGAAATGCTCCAAGAAAGACCGTAGAGAAGCACTGCTGCTCAACAGAACACGACATAATATCCGACCAAATTAAAAAAGGAAAAAAGAAAAAGGAAAAAAAAAGGAGGCGATCTTGACCGTCTTAATGATATTCGACATGACGCTTGCAAACTTTGAGGATTATTCGGTGATAAGCAAATGTTTCATATGGTTTTAGC
Organism: Drosophila ironensis; assembly: GCA_021223825.1. NCBI lineage: Eukaryota > Metazoa > Arthropoda > Insecta > Diptera > Drosophilidae > Drosophila > Drosophila ironensis. The sequence goes on from JAJJHQ010010690.1 coordinate 646,500, forward strand.
CGTTAATTTAGTACTATTGACGGTCCAGATTTTGAATGTTTGAGCAATATAAAAATTGGTTAAATATTTTAGAAGTTACAAAATAATGTAGTTTGAATCGTTACAACTTTTGTTCAAGATATGTGTACGGTTTAGTAATTGAATGTAAACTGATGAATTCTACTTTTATGATACTGATGTTAAAGCAAGAGTTTACTATGTTCGAGTGTTTCAAAAATTGGTTAATTTTGTAGTTACAAAATGAATGAATTTTGTATCATTCTCAAGGATCACTTTGTTGTAATTAAAACTTTCACGGTAGGCAATCGCTGTTCATGCTATAAGGAGGTTTGCTTTTCCTATTTGTCGAATCAAATAAGCCATTTTAAGTTACCTTATTTTGGGAATCCCTTCGCGCCTGGGGATTCCATGAGTAATCTTCAGAATCCAAGCAGCCAGTCGATCTTTGCTGGGTTTTATGGCTACTTTTGTGATAGCGCAATGCTAACTGACACTAGGCGCATACCTTATATTCCCCGTACCCTTATCAATTGTTACTTCAGATAGTCTTATCAAAGTCCCCCGCAAGCAGGCCGTATAAAAGAATCCGCCCAGACATCTGTGGCTAGTTAACCAAAATGATTTCGTCCAAGTTATTGTGCTTTGCCTTGGCCACCTTGGCCTTTAGCCAACTTTATCAGGCCGCCAGCGAGGAGACGTTCTCCGCCTGCCCCGCCAACTTCACCCTCGTGGCCGACAAGTGCCTCCTGCTCGACGATAGCTGGAAAAATTGGTTCCAGTCGGACCGCCATTGCCGCACCCTCAACGCCGGACTCCTGAGCATCAAGAACCAAGCCGAAATGAAGGCCATCAACGAGTGGCTGCCCCAGGTGGCTCCCTATGTCCTGGAGATCTGGACGGCCGGCAACAAGCTGGGCGAGACCAGTACCCTGGTCGACTACTTCTGGCAGAGCACCGGAGTCCAGGCCCTCTATCTGCCCTGGGCCACCGGAGAGCCCACTCACACCAAGGGCGATTGCTTGCTACTGTACGCTAGTGTCGACATGTCCTCGGGTTCGGTGGTGATCGGACAGCACCGCCTGGCCGTGAAGAACTGCACCCAATGGGGTGCCCACATCTGTCAGACCGACCCGATTCAGTATAAGACCCAGCTCTGCCTCAATCCTGAGGCCATCCAGGAGGTTAAAGTGCCTGCTTGAGTGCCTCTTATAATCCTTGGATTAAAAACCACTATTTAATGTGATTTGTTGCGAACAAAGAACGTGTTTTTCTTACAAAAAATTCACCTGTTGACTCAACAGTCCAATAAAAACCCTGCCAATCGTAAAACATTTTGATTATTACCCGAGATAGGCGGAAAGTCTTATAAAGCGCTATTATTAAATACTGTAAATATCAATTATGTTAAAAGGGTTGCTTAGTCGACAAATGTATATACGTCACTTAAAAATTTACTAACTTCAAAAGGTTGATAATACAAATAGGACCACGAAACAGGTTTTAATTAAATTAGTAAAGATTCTAAGAACATAAATAAATGTATAAACTCTACATGTAGTTTCTACAATACGTACACGACTTTAAAAGAACACACATTATATAATCCCTAACCCATAATTGATGTCTTTTGCTGAGAAATACATTTAATAATACATTTATATGTATTAATACTTTAAAGCATTATCTCATATTGTGTGTTTTGTTTCCTAGCTTTTAAGCTTAATATAAATGGTGTACCTTGAAATTAAATTGAATTAAATTGAATTAGTTCCCAAAGTTCCCTCTTAAAAGAGGATTACAGAAAACTACCATTTGTTATTGATTAAAAGCAAGACCTCTATTCGTGTGGTTTAAATTACGTATATTTATTTATTTGGCTTTGTATTTGGTTACATTGAGACATTTACTTAGGTGTCGAAGCGTGTGAAGACAGGTGAGACACGAAGAAAGCAAGGACCCATCAAGAGAGACAAAGATTTATGGTGAAACATCGAAACACGCACATCTGAAGATCCGGTTGAATGCTTGGCTACAAATTTCCCAACCACTACTCTTTAATTTGACCGCTCATTTCCGTTTGGGCAGCTTATAGTCCACCGGCGGATGCAGCTTAAGGTGGTCGAGGAACACAGGCTGCATGTCCGCCCGCCAGGAGATCTCCTCCCGCGCCCGCACGGGCCCATCCTTGCAGGTCAGCCAGTAGGTGCTCATCAGGCCCTTGCCCTGCCGGAAAAACAAATGTAAGTCTCTTAAATTAAGTGGGTTGGCAGGTGTCCACCTTGACGTCAATGAGGCCGCGATGCTCGGTCCGGAAACCGCCAACCTGCTGCAGCGAGTCGTGCATCTCCTCGGTGATATGTATCTTCTGGGCCTCGCCGGTGCTCTCCATGCGCGAGGCCGTGTTCACCGTGTCCCCGAAGAGGCAGTACCTCGGCATCTTGGTGCCTACGATGCCGGCCACCACCGGGCCAGTGTGAACTCCGCACCGGATCTGGACGAACTCGTCGCCGGCACGCGGGATCCGGAAAACCGAGGAGGCATCGAGCAAATCAAGCGCCATTGTTGCTATCTCGCTGATGTGCTTGTTCCCTGTTTTTGGGGGTGGAAAGTTCCATGGCATAAATTAAAATTGCGCCGCATGGCCACAAATGAAAGTTAAATTAGCGCAAATCTTTTTGGGTCAAGCTGGGTCAGGTCAGGCCAGGCCAGGCAGTGGTTTTGCCGCCCAAGCGACTGACTAACTGACTGACAGACTGACAGCTGAATTTGCATAAATTACCGTTCTTCACCGGCAGACCAGAGGCCACCATGTAGGAGTCCCCGATGGTTTCCACTTTGTAGACGTCGTAGCACTCGATGCGCTCGTCGAACACCCGGTAGATTGAGTTGAGGAAGGTAACCACCTGGTTAAATGAGATTATATTTTAGCGTTAATCAAGGTACAATAAAAGCTTGATTAGCTAAAATTCAGGAGTAGATAAAACATAGTTGCGGTCCCCTAACAACCGCCCGACCTATGTGTAAATAGAAATGGAAGCAACCGCAAAATTACCTCCAAGGGGGTGCAGTCCGCGGCGATTTCGGTGAAGCCCACAATGTCGCTAAAGTAGATGGTTACAGCCTCGTACAGCTCAGCGGGCACCTGTCAGGTAGTCAAATTAGGTGAGCTGCTGGAATCTCCGCCCCACCCAACACTCACCTTCTGGGTTTGCTTCAACTGCATGGCTACACTGGGGGGCAGCATCTGGAAGAGCAAGGAGTCGCTTTTACGCTTCTCGCGCTTCAGCTCCTTGGCCTTCTGGGAGAGATTCAGGGCATAAAGCTGGCGGAGACAAAGGCTCGATTAGTTTAGGAACTCATTTGAAACGGATGCCTTACCTGGATTGTGGCAGCCGCATTCTTAACCAGGACAATAATGACCGGGGAGACTAGTAAAACCACCACAAGTATAGCAATGCCTATAGCTTCTTTTCGGTCAGCTTCCGCCAAAGTCGAGTCCACATATTGCCTTTAAGATAACAAAGAGATGTAGAACATGTAGAAAGGATGTTCAATAAACTCACTTGATTTGCCTTCGCAGGGCCTTTTGTAGAATCCTTAGGTCATCGGTGTAGTTGTTCATCAGGTCGTAGTACTCGATGGCCCCTCGCTCGTTGGAAACATTTGGACTGTTCTTCAGCAAAGGTCCCGCCCTGCAAAAGATGAGGAATTGCAATTAATAGCCTCTATATATCTTTGGAAATCACATACATTTGCTTGGCGCGATGAAACTTTTTGGTGCTCGTTATGTTCATATACATTTTTTTCAACATGGGAGCATAGTTTAAGGTGGAATTAATCAGCTCACGGGCCATAAACTCGTAGCGCACGTAGGATACAAAGTTGTCAGCCGTGAGGGATCCCCTGCCATAATAACGAATGCCAAAGGATGTGGCTATGTTCTGACATTCAATGCTTTTCAATAGGTTCTTGAATCCCACCAGATAACTGAAGAAACAGGAGATCAATATATGTGGAATAGTTTTCAATAACTCTCTGCTCACCGCCAAACTCCACTATTATCAGTTTCCTTGATTTGTTCGTTCAGGTGATGAATGAATCCCCGGTTGATGGACGTGTACCAGTTCATTACCTCCGTTATGGAGCTCTCTTCCGGCTCGTAGCTCACCCGTTCCCGAAAGTTGTTTAGCCTGCTCTGGAACTCCTGGCGACTAAGCATCATCTCCGTATCGTCCTCATCCTGGTCAGGAGCAGTGGGCACGCTTATCTCGTTCCATGTGGTCATATTATTCAGAGCATGGTCAGTGATCGTAAACCGTTGGGTAAGGTTATTTCTGTTCCAATTACAATTAAGGGGTAATCAAAAGCGTTATGAGGGGTCCCATACTTACCTTTGCTTGCTGCCGTTTGTGAAGATGTAAAAGGCCACCTCGGATCGTTCCAGCTGAAGTCGAGTCACCACTTTGCCCAAATCCGTAGCTATGGTCACCTGTCAACACATGTTTTCGCTTATATTCATACTATTATAGGTTCCTGGAACCTCTGAGTTTTGAGTTTTTCTTTGAGTTTCCAAATTGGACTTTGACGATTAGATAAGTCCAAGGTTCTTGCCAACATAATTGGTGTTACTTTGTAGGTGTTTGTGCCCACCTCTCCGAGAGTATATCAAAATATATTTTCTTAAAAAAAACAGCTAAAATGAAACACTGGCTACGAGTTCCGGCCTCCGAGTCCAAGCTAAGCATCAAGAGGCGCAAGTCGCAGATACTGAGTCGAATTGGTCCAAAGTGTTTTATAATACCAAAATGCTATAAGAAATGCTCCAAGAAAGACCGTAGAGAAGCACTGCTGCTCAACAGAACACGACATAATATCCGACCAAATTAAAAAAGGAAAAAAGAAGAAGGGAAAAAAAGGAGGCGATCTTGACCGTCTTAATGATATTCGACATGACGCTTGCAAACTTTGAGGATTATTCGGTGATAAGCAAATGTTTCATATGGTTTTAGCCGTTAATTTAGTACTATTGACGGTCCAGATTTTGAATGTTTGAGCAATATAAAAATTGGTTAAATATTTTAGAAGTTACAAAATTATGTAGTTTGTATCGTTACAACTTTTGTTCAAGATATGTGTACGGTTTAGTAATTGAATGTAAACTGATGAATTCTACTTTTATGATACTGATGTTAAAGCAAGAGTTTACTATGTTCGAGTGTTTCAAAAATTGGTTAATTTTGTAGTAACAAAATGAATGAAGTTTGTATCAATCTCAAGGATCACTTTGTTGTAATTAAAATCGCATTTCATGCTGCGAGTATAAGAAGGTTGCCTTCTCTATTTGTTAAATCAAATAAGCCATTTTAAGTTATCTTATTTTGGGAATCCCTTCGCGCCTGTGGGGATTCCATGCGTAATCTTCAGAATCCAAGCAGTCAGTCGATCTTTGCTGGGTTTTATGGCTATATTTATGATAGCGCAATGCTAACTGACACTAGGCGCGCACCTTATATTCCCCGTACCCTTATCAATTGTTACTTCAGATAGTCTTATCACAGTCCCCCGCAGGCAGGCCATATAAAAGAATCCGCCCAGCCATCTGTGGCCAGTTAACCGAAATGATTTCGTCCAAGTTATTGTGCTTTGCTTTGGCCACCTTGGCCTTTGGCCAACTTTATCAGGCCGCCAGCGAGGAGACGTCCTCGGCCTGCCCCGCCAACTTCACCCTCGTGGCCGACAAGTGCCTCCTGCTCGACGATAGCTGGAAAAATTGGTTCCAGTCGGACCGCCATTGCCGCACCCTCAACGCCGGACTCCTGAGCATCAAGAACCAAGCCGAAATGAAGGCCATCAACGAGTGGCTGCCCCAGGTGGCGCCCTATGTCCTGGAGATCTGGACGGCCGGCAACAAGCTGGGCGAGACCAGTACCCTGGTCGACTACTTCTGGCAGAGCACCGGAGTCCAGGCCCTCTATCTGCCCTGGGCCACCGGAGAGCCCAGTCCCGTCAAGGGCGATTGCTTGCTTCTGGACGCTAGTGTCGACATGTCCTCGGGTTCGGTGGTGATCGGACAGCACCGCCTGGCCGTGAAGAACTGCACCCAATGGGGTGCCCACATCTGCCAGACCGAGCCGATCCAGTATAAGACCCAGCTCTGCCTCAATCCTGAGGCCATCCAGGAGGTCAAAGTGCCCGCTTAAGTGCCTCTTCTAATCCTTGGATTAAAAACCACAATTTAATGTGATTTGTTGCGAACAAAAAAGTGTTTTCTTTAAGAACTTACAAAAAATTTACCTGTTGACTCAACAGTCCCTGCCAATCGTAAAATATTTTGATTATTACCCGATAGACATACGAGATAGTGTAATCAGCCCACTCAAAATGTTCTAATCGCAGTGAAACTCCTTCAAAACTGATTTATTTCATATTAAACAACAAGTATACTTTAAGTTAGAAATCATTTGCATTTGACAAAAATTTTCCTTTCATTGCAATCTTCGATAGAGAGCCTTTGCTATCAATACCATCATCGAGTTCCGTGCCTCTATTTGATTTGTTTATGGTGTGTTATGCATTCTAAGAACGTGACCCTCTGACAGCCCACTCGCCGCCCAGGCACTTGTCATGGAGTCTCCGCCCACCGCCCACTTTCCAGTGCTTTCCACGCTGCTCAATCCAGCGTTTTTCGCATTGCGTCCTTATCAATTCACTTTGGCCCCGCTGCCGCTCCCCCTTGGCTCGTAGCTACAAGTATTTACAATATTTTCCATTCTATCTTTCATATTTTCCTCGGCAGAGGACAACGCATTTGCATTATGGGCGGAGTGCTTTAAGTGGGCGTGGGGAGCGGGCCACAAGGCCACATTTGAGTGGCTCGTGCTCCGGAACCCTTCTCGGGGCCTCGGACCACGACCACCACTTACCTGGGCAAACAAATATTTGCAGGCGGGCCGCGCTTGTTTGGTTTCTTTTCCACCCCGCCGGTCAAGTGAACATTGAACATTGAGCGGGACCCACCGCCCGCCAGCATCTACTTGACGTATGATTGAATTTCAGCAATAAATTTTAATTACGCCTCACAAAGAAACCCATCTGACCCGGTCGCCTTGCTTTTGTTTACTTCGTTCCTGCCACACTCACCTGGGTCTCGATGTCGGCCACGGCGGAACGGTATTCCAGGATCTCTTGCAGTGACACCGATGTTTGTACAATCAACGCCAATATTGGTATAAATGGTAGAATTATCATCTGCAAAAGAAGTCCCATGTCAATGAGAAGGCGAACTCGGGCTGACAGTGCGTTAAGGCAGCCAAAACTCTTAATTTACAATCCACAAGATGAATTACTTTGCTAAAACTACATCTCAACTCGGGGATATTTAAACAATACGTGGATTTAAGGGCGAGTTTTGTGGGTATCATGAAGAAGTACGAGTACCATCTAAGCTTGTACGGCCTTGCCGTTTTGAACTATACGGATACCATCTTGCCACACGGTGCCATCTATTTTCATTTGCCATCAATATGTGCTCGGTTGAGAGTAGGGTCCAATCTCGGGTTTATCTGGAGCTGATTGCAAGCGCAAAGGAGGGCACAACACGACGAAAAAAAAATAGAAACCATTGCAAAAGTGGCAGAGAAGGCGTGATTAGTCTTTATCGTGGCTCGCTAATCGCGGCATTCATTAGACGCATTCTGTGGCGTTCCCTGTGGCACGTGACTCTGACCAGTCGGACTAATTAAGATGCATGTGCCTCCGCTAATTTATGCTGCTCCAGATAAGTGTGTTTTTCGCACCTGGCCCCCCTCCTGGGGGCCCACCTGGAAGCCCCATGGGATCCATCCACTCACCTGCATCAGCTGCAGGCGCCGTCCCGTTTTTATGGCCGGATTACGGGCAGCGGCGCTGCAGCATTTTCCGCTGCCGCCACTCGATATATCCTCGGAACTAATCGAGCGCACGGAAATTTTATCGAGCTGCAGATTGTGATGTGTGGGCACCACAAGAAGTCCTCCTCCTGCTCCTCCTCCTCCTGCACCACCTGATGGGTTCTGCTCCTCGGGCCCCAATGGCCCGCTCATCGGATGATTCGATTGGCAAGTGCTAATGTCGATCTTAACGCAGGCAGCGGACTTTCTGCCACTCCCTGTCCCGGTCGCACTTCCGCCTCCACTCCCACTTCCACTTCCACTTCCGTTACCACCGCTGCCACCCGCGGGGCAGGGGTCAGGAGTTTCTCCGGGCTTGTGCGCTTTTCCATTTAGCATATTGCTGATTGTTCAGGCGAGCATATATAGAGCGAGTGCCTCATAAACACTAATGCTGCACACAAAAACAAAAAGGGTTATTTCATATCCAACCAAGCGAAAAGCAATCCGGATTAAGGGGAATGATTTGCGCTCAGTGTAATGTCTGCAATTGCAGATTGTATCCCCGTCTGTGACCGTGACTGTACATAATTGTTGCGCGTTCAATTTGTATCTGATAGCTTCACTCCTTGCGACACTTGTTGAGTTTCAATGGGGCCGTAATGATGAGGGCGCGTAGAATAATTGCAAAGAATGGCAGATAAGCACATATGGGTGGCCGGACCACGGTCCCGCCCCCAAAACAACCGCCCCCCCGTCCCTTTGACTGCCCCCTCCGCAGGCACACTCAGACGACAAACACGCACAAGGAAAGGTCCAAACGTCAGGACAACAAATTTGATGGATGAGCAGCCAGGCAACGGAGCGTTGACAGGACCCCAACGGAACGACGGAGAGTTGTGCAAGGGGTTGGGACTTTGAGTTTAATTGAAAGCACATTTGATTGCTCCCCCCAGGCGGATGGTCCCCCCAGTTTTTCGCCCAGTGTATCGCCAGAGTAAACAATTTACGCGATGTTCCCGCGCGGGAGTGTGCTTGTGTGTTTTGTATCCATGCGGACACATATCCTTGTTGTTGTCCCAGTGTCCGGTTGTGGGTTTACTTTTCACACTTATCAAGAGCGCATTTATTGATTAAACTTTTAATTGGCTTGACAAATGGGCCCCACACGCGGGAACAATCAAAAGCATCGTCGTTAATAAATGAAATTATTAAGTTTCGGTGGAAGCGCGGCTTTAATCCGCAGCTGGGCTTGTTCAATGGGGAGTTCCTAATGTCTAACAGGATTCGCTGGGGCACCAGCGCGCGTTTCCAATCAATCGCACAGCACGCACATAAAAACTTTGTTTAATTTTTATTACACATGCCACGGTAATGCCATGCCCCACGCATTGCACTCCCATAAAGCAATGGCAAAAAAATTCAATTATCTTTTGGCGACATGTACCCGGAATGAACCGTCGCGTTCCGTATGGATTTTGTGTCCTTCAGATTTCCGCGATTGAACGCGAGGAGCGCACAGAGCCAACTGAGCTTAAACCTGTTGAGTTTCGCCTGTTTATACCAAGAGTCCCTTGGGACAGCCCGCCCACCCACAAGGCCTCCCCCCCGCAGGACTATGACACTGTTATCCTGCTGTAAGCATCGCACGCTGTAAACTTTTTGACGGAATGGGTGTTTTATTATCCCAAATGTATTAGGCTGCAGGCAGGAGGGCATATGCGGCAGGTTGAGATGAATATTTTATCAATTTTCTTGGTGTCACTTCGTTTTATAGATTTCTTTTTGGCTATCCCAAGGCAACAAGGGATTTAGCTTGATTGAATTTTTTAAATGTATAGTATAATAACAATTTCGATGGGAAAATAAAATGTAGGTTTTTCCGCTGAAGGTATACTCACAAAAATGTTCCATCTGCATTTATGAGGTTTGTCATTTGTACATTTTTAACATTTTAGAAAACACAATAAGACATACAATTTTTTTTCTAAGTTTGAGAATATAGGGAAAATCGAAAAAGAGCAAATAAAATATTTATTAAATTTTTTATTGGGTTTATTATATATTAATCAAAGATACACTCTGTTTTAAAATGAGATATTTATGTTCGTTTGTTCATTATCCAACCAACTTCTTAAAGGGTATTTCTTTAGTTCCTTATGAAGAATTTTCACATTTCTTACAGACTACAATTTTTTCGAGTCCTAAATTTGCAAAATGTTGTATATTACAATATTTTTAAATTGCAATTTATTTTAATCTTAATACAAATATAATTGATACTTCATTTCTTGTAATTCCCGCCAAGTTAAACTTTATTTCCCATGGGAAATTTCTTGAATTTCACACGTATCAGCTTTATATCAGCTTTCTTTTAATTTCATAGCACTCAGCTTCTGCCACAGTCTAAAAGGGGATTTCACATAAATTGTAAAAGGAAATTACAAAATGGAGGTTTTTAAGAACTATTTTATTGTATTTTATATTTAATTGTTTTTTGAGTTTTTAGCCTGAGTATGCCGCGCAGCAATAAAATGTAAAATAACGACTTTAAATTTTAAAACTTAAAAGTAATACCTATCCCAAAAATAGATTTTATTAATACGTTGAATATTTTATGAACATGTTATTATAAACAGTTAAATACCTACCCAAGCTACAAGTCCAATATATGACAGTTTGTTTAAATATTTGGAAAAATTAAATATCGATTTTAGGAATAAGAATTCAATAGGATCTTTAAATAATATGCGTACTGTTTTCAAGAAGCAACAAATGACATAGGTAAATTCGAGTTTGTGGATCATTAAGGATCTTAAAATATGATGTAGAATGTAATACGAATATTTTATTATAAGTTCTACCGCACTCCTCCCACTCAAATATTAAATAAATGCGCTATTTGGAAAATGCGAAGATCTGCCGCAGATGTATTTCCAGATAGGGCCTCGCATAAATCCGAGTTTGGCAACTCTGCGAGCTGTTGCCATTGTCCCGCCCCTTCTTGCGGCTGCCATGAGATCATCCAGCCGTATCGGCATAATGCCCGCCTCGAGCTAGCGACTTTCCAAACAGGCCTCAAAAAAGAAACAGCCGATCCAAGCCGAGCCGGGCATTTGCATAACTAGCTGTAAAATTGTTGAAAATTAACAGCGAGCGGCGAGCGAGCGATTGGCTGACTGGATGCGGAGTTCCAAACGTTCGAATGGGAATCCGCAAAAAGCCAGAAGGCCGGCGAACCGCCAGAAGAGTAAACCTGTTCTAGCCTTTTGAGGGGGAAATGAGAAAACCAAAAACAACGAAATGAGGAGGCGCTGGACCACCGCGACGGTTCCCTCACCCCAGCAACACCTCGGCTCTATCCTCCAGTGTCTCCTCCCCTCGCGGTAACACAATTGGATCGGGTAACTTTGAACTGGTCGGGTGTCCGCCGGGGTGTCCGAATTGATGTTTCAATAAAGCCTATAAATTTATGACTAACGAACCAAGTAAACATTCTCCCATGCCGATTGCCCATTTCCATTCCGGTTGACAAAGTTGCGGGGGATTGGGGATTGGGGATCGGGGAGCCGCCGGCGATGAAGATGGGCGAGGTGTAACGGTGACAACGAGTAGGTGTCGCCATTGGTGCCACTATGAATTAATTTGGACAATTTATGAGCCAATCTCGGTGGCCGACAACGGCCTAGGAATGTGTTTAGCGGCCACCACGGTGGTCGCTTGTCCATTCGTAAATTGAATTATAATTTGATACCCGACTCCGCGACTCTCCGAGCCAGCGCTTGGGGGTCCCGGCTGGCCGGCATATATTACCGATTGATCGGGCCACATAAATCTGACACTAGCGACACAATTAGCACGGCCTTTCAGACCCCAGCTCACCCCAACCCACGACCGTGGAAGCAGCCACCCAAAAGTGACAGCCGCCACAGCAAAATGTACATAAATAGTTCGCATTGCTCTGGCCTCAGTGGCAAGATAATGCGTAGAGTGGTTGCATTAAAGTTACGCCCAAGTCGCAAAAGCAATGCTCTGAAAAATGCCACAAAAAATAGTGGAATTTTATTTCGATATTTTAGAGATTATTGGCCAGAATATCATGTTTGCTATTTATTTGTTTTTGCACCTATTTAAAGTTATAGATCCACATGTTATTATCACTAAGTTTTGTTGATATTTTAATCATATTTCATGTAGTTTTTTACTACATTTTGGTTGATTGTATCAGTCGTTTTAACCTATATTAATAGGAATTTTATAGCTAATTTATCTGCATCTACAATTTGTGTATAAATTGTAGTGGTAAACTAAGATACTCCCTGCTAGAGCATCAAGTGGCAGCCAAAAAGCAGCGTGCAGATATCCGGAGCTGTTCACATGGCCATGGACTCTGAAAATGTCTCATTTAAATAACTTGCATGCATTTAGTCATACTTTTTGCCCCAGCACGGTGCCGATCCATCCTCCCCCTGGTGGCACACCCCTCTTACTTCTACCATCTTTTCCTCCTCCTCATCCTGAAGGGGCAAGGCATGCGCCTCGGGGCAGGCAGCGGGATTCAAGCAGCGCATCGGGAAGTAGTCGCGTCGCAACGTCAACTTAAGTGGCCGGCTGGCCGGGGAAGAATAACAATAACAACATCGACCAGAGCTTGGGGATCGGTGTTGCCAATTTGGCCGTTTATTTGGATACCAATCCTGGGCTTTTTACAACCAGCTTAAAAGTTAGGGGCCGTCATAAACTACACACGAATAGTTATAAAATTGTAATTTGCGAGCGTAAGAAGTAGCCAACGTAATAAACAGAATTACTGGTATTCAATTCCCAAAACAATTTTAAAACTTTTAAAGAAACTATTCGTTGGAGCAGTAAAGGTGTTATAGCTGAATTTGAATAGTTATTGAGGCTTAACTATTAAGCTCTTGATAAATGATTTCAAGAGCTGGTAAAGGAATTAAAGGTATCGATTTTTGATAATGAATTTCAGTAACAATTGCACTATTTTTTGAAGTCCTTGGCAAATATTTCCTAGTGCAATCTGAGCTTTATTATAAAGCTAAGGTTCGTCTGTAAAAATGAAATTTGTTCACTTATCTCTAGTTAGGTAAGTTAATTATCCAATATTTAGTAGAGTTAGTTTTCTGGCCACCAAAACTTGTCACCTCTGACGACGATCCTCGAACGCTCCTCAGCCTTTTCGAGTGTCGAGTATGTAAATCTTCCGATCCGTTGCCATTCCAGTGTCGTTGTCGTTGTCGTTGCCATTGCACTCTACACTTGAGACCAATAAGAAGTTGTTATTGTTGTTCCCGCTGCCGTTGATCGATTTTGTTCCCGTCACTTAGGGTTTAGCAGTGAACTTTCAATTGTTCTGGAAACGATAAAGGGCCAAACATACAATAGCCAAACGTATAAAACATATCCCCTGTATTATTTTGACAAATTCTCGTTGAGTTCCGGCCAGATCGTGTCCGTATCGAGGGTTTTAATTAATTCAAATGCAATTCCAGCTGCACGGCGAGTGATGCTGCGCTGATTGAAGCTGAAGGCCAGCACGTGAGTGGGGGCCACTGTTACTTTTTCTCTATCGGAAACGTTTTGAGGCAGATGCACTGGCACAAGCAATACACTGGGAAATACAACAAAAAGTCTATAGAAAACTTCTCCTTATAGTTTGAAACTATCTTCCACACAATAAGGATAGAGTAGCGTAATTCAAATCTTCTTAAGTGACATGATTTTAGAGCTAGATATAATTCAATAAAGTGCAAGTTAATTACTTGAATCGGTGGTTGTAACCCTTAGCTACATTTTAAAGACTAAACAACTTGATTAGGCTATTGGTTTTTAAGTGTCAGAAGGATTAAAAAAAGTTATTTTTATGCCGAGTTATTCAGACCTAAAGGCTGACCACACCATTTTCTACGCTATTTAGGGGAGAAAAATCTAAATTTCCCGGTTTAATTTTGTGAAAATCTTACAAACTACAACTTTGGCATCTTGTCTTTAGCCCTAGTTGGTAAATTTCTCTCAGTGCACTAAGATCACAGACAAAGACACAGATGCAGACGGACGTTCATTCAGTAAACGTAAACGTTTGTGATTTGTAACGATTGTGCAGTACATAAATCAGTCATGGATTTATTGCGAGAAATGAAATTCGCCGGCTGCTCCTCAACAGCCTCGTCTTCAGCCTCGTTTCTTCTTGTCTTGATCATCGTCTTCAGTCTGCAGTCTTCTGCCCCCTCGCTCCCCGCTTCTCTCCGTGGCCCAGTCTTCCGTCTGCGGCTGTTGAACGTCTCCGTCTCTGGTCTCCGGTCTCCGGGAGTCGTGAGTGGCGCTGCGTGTGGGTCGCATAAATTTCACGCTTTGCGCAGGCGCTGCCACAAATCGATGTTCGCTTTTGTTGTGCTCCCCTTTGCCGCACCACACCCCCCCTGCCCCCTTGACCGGCCATCTCCTGCAACACCATTCGATCTTCTTCAATGCGGTTTTATGAGTCACGCGGCCTGTCTAGGCCTCAGTGCTGCCAATTTGTATAGCCCGAACTCAAGAATAACCTATTCAAAAAGCTAAAAATAGTCCCAAGTCCATATGCAGATTGAATGGAATTTAGTGGTTATACCAGCAATAAATTCTTTAAAGGTTTCCATACAAATTAGTAAAAGTTGTACAAGTTGCCGCTCGATGTTTCCATTTGAACGAATTGATCATTTCATTTGGTTTTCTAATATTTTGCATAGCTGATTCAAATGGTATAAGCCAGACAGGCAGCTCTCGTTGGGCTTGAGTTTGGCTATAAACCAGGAAGTTGGCCCTAAATGCTGCTGCCCTGCAGCGACTGACCATTAGGATTTGGCTTACTCACGAGTCTCGGGTTTTTAGGAGCTAAGCGGCCGGCCCGGTGCTGGACACGCAATGCGGCTAATTGTCTACTAAATGCCAAACCAGACTGAAACGCTCAAATGCCGGGTCCCTGGGATAAGGCCAATTCGAAACTGAAACCGAAACCGAGGACATTCCCAGCGAATTTATGTGCTCGCCGCATTTGCAATCATATCAGATTGCATGACAGTTCTCAATTACTTGTTTTCCCCAAAACAAAACGCTTTCAATTGCGAAATCGACGAAACACAAAAATGCAGCCGAAAGCCTATCACTGGGCAATTGTGTAAGCAGTTATGTAAATGGAGTGACGGAAAGTTTGGCAATAAATATCATAACAAGTATTAATGGGTGTGCATTAGGCTATGATAATTCGGAAACTTGATACCCAAGCTAGGCAAACAAGAACCAAACAGACACTCGCATCAATCTGCAGAGTATTCACATCTCATTCGATGGGAATAAATCAATCCGCTTTATTTAAATTTAAGGCTGTTTCTGTGATTAATGACTGATATTGTACATATGCATAAGGTTTTGTAGGTTCAGAATTTTATCCCCAGTCCAGGCTTTCAATTAAGGGGCTATACTTTACCGCTCAAGGAACCCCGCCCTCGGCAACCTGACCAGATCGAAGCCTAATCCTTTCGGCGGGTTCGTTGCACTTTCGATTTCCCTTTTTTTCGGTTATTACCAGCTAACGTTTTTTTTTTGGCCGCTGCCCGTCTAACCGTTTGGCGAGGCACATTCCCGTTAGCTCTTGGCCCGAATCGAAAACACAATGTATAATTTATGGCCTGCAGACTTGGTCTAATCCCTGGCCTAATCGTCTCCGGCCTGACTTCTCCCTGCCCACACGAATGAACGATAGCAGGGCTCCGACTCCCGACTCCCGACTCCCGGCCCCCGGTCCATTGCGACCGACATTTTACTTTCCGAGAGCCTTTTGGCTGAGCGTTTTGGCGCTTTATTTTGCTTTCGTTTTGTGGCTTCTCGATCCGTTTCATTTTCTGCCTTCATAATTTATTATCGCCTCAAAAGCATCTCAATTATGGCTCCTGGCCAGACATGAAACCGCCGAAGCCCATTGGCTCGCATCTGGGATCTGGGGAGTGCGCTGCCGGTCGCGGGCTCCTCGTATCTGGGTTCGTTTTGTTAATCTGCCGGGGCAATTACAAAACTCTTACAAAACTTTATTCAATTAAATTCGCATGATGCTGTCGCGAGCGGCGCATGAATGCTTCCCGCTGACCAACTTTGAGATTTGGCTACAGTTTATCTTCGTGAAGAGTCGGCCCGCGATAAGGGAGCCACACGGAGAGAAATCAATAGCCTTTCAATGCAATAGATCAGACATGGGCAGCCCTTGGCTCTTTCGGCTCCCAAAAACAAAATCCTGTTAAACATGTGAATGTCTCGAAACAAGGGAATCGACATGCTAGAATAGATAGATTGATAGATAGACAGATAGATAAATATAAGTCAATTGAGTGGAAGAACTTTTCGAACTGCTAGCAGGAGCTTTAAAGTTTAAAGTTTTATCGCAATCTGGAATGAAAATATTTCTCTGTGCAGCAAACAAAGGGGCCAAGGGGGTGGGGCCCGCCGCTTACACACGGAGGCGGCTTCAATTTCATCCTCACAATCGTGACGTGCTTTTGATTGCCCCCAGCCAGGCGGCAGCCATGCTCGATCCCGCCTCGCACACAAAAAACAAAGCACAAGACGCTGCCATTGTGGGGCCAGCTCTTCTGGTTCTGCTCCGCGGCGAGCGTGGCATTAGGCAATCGGTGGCAGATCCAGCGATTTGCGCACTTTTACTTTCGCCATCTCCCACCGGGCGGTGGCTTCCGCTTCCAAGTGCCCCGCGTCTCCCGCCGGAACAACAAATCCGTGCGCTGCGTCATTAGTGTCTCCCCGCTTAGATTATCGCAGACAAATTGTCGTCATGTCTGGAACATGTGGGATGCATTTCAATTTCGGATTTCGGCCATCTCAGGTGGTTTCAGAACGACTTGGGGCAGGTGCCGCACTCGACGCTCTGCATATTTTGAATTGTTGTTCCCCTGTGTGCCTGGTCACTGGCTGATTTATGTCTTTTTCCATTCAAAATTCCAAACCCCGGATTGTTATTTGTTAGAAGGTGCTTTGAATGGGTAATCATGGCAAGGGGGTTAAGACTAAGGCAACAATTTTTGAATGCCTGGCCGGGTACCGTGTAAATGTTTAAAAAACCTGACTTTGGGCTGAGTGAATGGATAGTTATTGATGGAAAAGAACTACAAACTCTAAGAGTAAGCTATGAACCAAATAGATCAAAGTTAAACAAATTTTCCAGACAAATTCTTATATTATTTCTACTACTATATAGGGTATACCTTCTATTCCATTGGAATGANTGTCTTTTTCCATTCAAAATTCCAAACCCCGGATTGTTATTTGTTAGAAGGTGCTTTGAATGGGTAATCATGGCAAGGGGGTTAAGACTAAGGCAACAATTTTTGAATGCCTTGGCGAGTACCGTGTAAATGTTTAAAAAACCTGACTTTGGGCTGAGTGAATGGATAGTTATTGATGGAAAAGAACTACAAACTCTAAGAGTAAGCTATGAAGCTACCAAATAGATCAAAGTTAAACAAATTTTCCAGACAAATTCTTTATTATTTCGACTATTATATAGGGTATACCTTCTATTCCATTGGAATGCAACTACCAATGACAACTACTCCACATGGCGTGGGGAAAACATACCCTTTTAGGGGGGCATTACATATTCCAGGCAGAGATCGGACCTAGGCAGAGTCAGTGACATTTATTGTTGTTTTCCTGTCAAGGGGAAGTACATACTCAAGTTACGAAAAAAAAGACTGCACACGCATAACTCATGCCCCAGTGACGGCGATGACAAACGGCTTCCATTTCCTCATTACCGATTGATATCTGGATACCGTCGACTGCCCAAAATCGCTGTGGGATCTGGGAGGTGGTGGGGGAGGCGGGCACGTCTTGTTATGTACAAGTATATCTGACAAAGTATGCCAAAACTGCGAAATTCGTGTATCTGGCTACGTTTTCGGTAAGCGGTCCTTGAAGAGCAAAAGGCACAGAAATGCGCTAATTACACGCACTCGGCAATCATTAATTGAAGTTGTCAAGCGGGGCATGCCACAAAATATGCGCTGCAATGCCAATGACAACAGATCAGGCGATATGCACGGAAAGAAATTTAGTATACACAATTTAAGAGGAAGTCTTGAGAAAAGAGTTTTGAGAGCACCAAAGTAGGGTTGCCAAGAAAACCATTTTATTGATCCAGATCTAACTATTAAAGGTTGGAAAAGCACATTCAGGAAAACAGTTTCTCTTCGTGTGAAAATCGGATGAGTTTTGCGGGAATTCAAAGGCGTAGGGAAAATGAGAACATGAGACATGGTCTCGGGACAATGTTGCCGCCCCAATTATCCGCGAATTGAGCTAAAACCAACGAAAATTTGTCGCAGACCTGCGAATGGCGCCATTAATTACTGCAAAAAGGGATGCATTTCTTCATAATTAAGCGGGTGAATGACACACCGAAGGCAGCTGCCGGCTCCCAATGGCTCCCAGTGGCTCCCGACGGTGCACCGCCAATGGCCCACTGCTCCTCCATTAGCTGGGAGTGATGCAGCGGCTAACAGGGAAACATTACTCATGCCCAGCAGGACATCGGCCGAGGCGCAGCGTGTCTAGTCTGCGGAGCTGTGGAGATCCGGAACGGCTATCGGGATAAACATGCAATTGAGAAATTTATTAAAAATCATTTTCATTAATTTGGTTATTTATGCCCAGGATCAAACATTCAATTAGGCTGATGTTATAAATCTCGCATTCATTTTTCACATGCTACAGCCACGCACGGTCCCTATAAATCACGTCCGGCTTGTGCACTTGCCGGTATGTTCTGCACTGTACTTGGGCTCCCCGGTAGCTGGACTGACTGCCCACGGTTCACGCACAGAATCGCAGATGGAGGGAGCGTGTTGCAAGTCCTACTAAAATACGGTAATGTAGCGAGCAATTCTCAGATACTTTTGCCAGTATTTAGCCCAAATTTGTGTCATTGTCTTTTCGCTTGCTTGGCGGAAAAGTCAAGCGAAAGGTTAAAAGTGAAATATCTCCCGCTGACTTGTAACAATGTCAAAATGCTTTATGATTCGATTTTTTCTCGATTTTTTATTGGTTTCGGTTTTTAGCTGTTGTTTTGTGTTTCTTGTTTATTTTCATGGTTATTGTTTTTTGTCTTACTGTCATGTTGTTGGGCACGAAAAAACGAGAGTAGCGAGATGCACAAAAGACGATAATGCAATAAAAAAGGTTAAATCAAAATTGGTCGAGAGCATAAACGAAGCTGCAATGCTCTTAGGATTTCCAAACTTGTAAGCTTTTGTTTAATAACCCCGAATAGCCAGCTGCCATTCAGTTTTCTGATTTATATTCAAATATGTATCTCAAAAAAGGTTTTCGTTTTGGCTATTTAAAGTCTTCCGAAATGGGCTTTGATCAAATCAAATAAATCGCTAATAACCTCGAGCATATTGGACATACCTTTTCAATTAATCACCGGACCTATTATTTAGGATCTGCTTGTGGCTTGTTAAATTCCTCGCGAAACCCACGTACTTGGGCAAAGTAATCGAAGAAAACATAAAATATATTGACAACGGCCAATCAGTTAACGAATTGCAAGCTGCAGCCGCCAAGCCGGGCCGAACAAATTTGGGACATTTGTTGAACCTCCGTGTTGACCCGCTTGGGTAAAAGCCGCGGCCGAAAGACAAAAAGGAGCCCAAATTAAATCAGAGCCTCAGCTGCGGTTGCGGCTGCGCTGGAGCAGGAAGCTGGCTCCAGAAAGGAGGAAAGCTGACGCCCGACCAGAGCTTATCGCCGCTTGGATCGAGCTCGGGTGCCTGGCTTGGGAGTCAGCGCAATCGGGGGATTGGCAGGGGAGATCGCTGCTCACATGGCTAGATCTCTTGGAGTGGAAACCGAAATAAAAGCAAAGCCCACTCGCTGCTCGCTGCCCGCTGCCCGGCCAACATCATCAAAAGCTCAAGCGAAGGGGGCGTGGCGCAGCCTTGTCAGCACGATCAGGCCTCCAATCGCGCGCCTCTGTGCAATGAGCTCTATATAAATGTTATTTTTCATGTAATAAATTGCATAGAAATCATAAATTTAATTTTTAACGCCCCGGCCAGAGCGGCTGCGGCTGCTGGGGCAAGACTTGGCAATTAAGACGTCACCTAATGGGCGCAAGCGAGATGGACGCCCCTGACAACATGGCGTTCGATAATCGCTGCACTCCCCCTGCAACGCCGCCCCTGGCAGACCACCCCTCTACGGCGAAACAATTAATGGCGCCCGAGCAGGCAACTTTTCGCACTCTCACATTTTTCAAGTGCCCGCCAAGTTGCGCCCTTCCTTCGGTGGCAGCAACTGTCCTGCCCCAGTCCACTGAAAAAGCTGCCTCATTACTTGCCACACAAGGTTAGACATTGATGCATATATAGTAATGATGCTATGGTAATAAAAATATAGTTTTTCCACAACTAATCTAATGAGATCTACAAATAATACTCATTTGTTCGACAGGTACTACCAAATGATTGTAGGTAGGAACTGATTACCATTATATTTTACAGATTTTTGGAGGAATTTTGTACCTACTTGTAAAGTCAATATGTTTATTCCAGTGTGGCTGGGTTTTGTTTTGTTAGCTTTCCTTGAAAACCATAACGTTCCGCGCAAGCGCACTTCGCACATAACATACTCGTATATATTCCTAGGACGTGTGTTTTTGTTTGTTCTGTGTGTTTCTGTTTCTGTTTGCGTCTTCGCTTGCATTTTTATTTGTCCTCGGAGCAAACAGTGAATGCGCGCGCTTGCGCTCTCCGCGTTGATTGATGGCATTCATTTGCCACTCGGACAGCGCTACATTAATATAAACAGCGGCAGCCCCTTCTTTGGGCCCCTCGTCCTTGCTGCCCCCGTCCTGGCTGTGGTGTCCTACTCCTCCTCCTGCTCGTCATCATCAGCGCCGCCTTTTCCCACTCCTTCCATTCACGGGGCGTTGCAACTGCAACTCCTTGACGTTGTGTGGGGGTGGCCGGGGGGTGGTCAGGGGCTCAGGAATTCCAAGGCCTTGCCGGTTTCTCTATTTGCTGGCCAAAGTGTTTGCATAGCTATCCACGATCCGTGTCCCAGATGCAGATCCAACATTCGCACTTCACTCAATTGCAACTCTGATCGTTATGGATCATGTTGGGATTATTGACTTTTCGTCGCAAGTGCCAGAGACCTTGGGTTTGGGGAACCTAGAGAAATAGATGAATGTTACAATTGTTTAAGCTGTATGCAAATTATGTGATTTTAGGGTTGTTTACGGGCATAAATTTATGATATGTATCAAGGGCTTCCGCATTTAGTCCATTGCAACTCTGATCGTTATGGATCTTGTTGAATTTATTTACTTTTCTTCGTAAGTGCCATAGACCTTGGTTTGAAGGAACCTAGGGAAATATATGCATCTTCAAATTGCAAATTGTGTGATTCTAGGGTTGTTTATGTGCCTGAATTTATGTATATCTATCAAGGATTTCCGCATACCTTGCCGGCATTAGTCATATTACTCCTATTTGGCAAATGACAGCACTTAGTCATAACTGGAAAACACTTAAACTTAATTAGTTTTATGCTATAACCTTCCACTTTGAATTGGAATTCCTGGGGTACTCCCTGTGAACCGTTTTGGGTATATTCGATATCTGCATCGTTCGGAGAGCTAGTACTCTGCGGCCCGGGACTGTGACTGGGACTGAGACTGGGGCTGGGCTCCATCTTCATCTCCGTCTGCGTTGCAGGCCACAATCATTACTCACTCGCACTAATCCCAGAAACTCCATGCCATTCCATTCCGCGGCGACCAAGAAAAATCACATGAGCGGCATTTAAAGATTTGGGGCGAGCAACTGAGCGGAGCTGCAAGTTGCTGGCAGATGGAAAAGCCACTGCGGCAGCAACGGCAAACGGCGATAAGCAGCTCGGGAAAACTGAGATGGCAATTGAGTTGTTCGCCAGCCGGGCCATCTGGCATTGGCTGTGGCTGTTGCTGTGGCTGTGGCCAAGGAGCAACTGCAACTGCAACTGCGGATGCAACTGCAAATGTTGATGATGTTGCTGCTCCTGGCTGATGATGCTGCTCCTAAGCATGTGCTGGCCGTAATGGCGTTGCATTTATTAAAGGCTTTTGTGCGTGCGGGCCAGCCCGCTGCCCCTGCCCCGGCATCGAGCCATCTGCCCCGTCCCGCAATCCATTTGCATCTGCATCTCCATCTTGCAATCCCAAATCCCACTCCCTGCTGCTCGCAGTGGCTCTCTCGCTGGCTTAATCCATAAATGGAAATTAATGGTTGGCAACAGTGTGTGCCGTGGTCGAGTGTGCTGGTGCGCTGGTGCGCTGGTGCTGGTGATCCGCTGAGCCTTTCAGCCTGGCTAATGGTGCTGGGTAACGGTACCGCCTGAGTGCCACTGCATTTGCATTTGGGCCTGCAAAAATATTAAGACATAAATGTCATCAACAATGATACCGACGCCGGCTGTCCCGACTGCCCGGCTAACAGGGAAATCCCGCGGAGGAGAGCGAGGGTGAAAGCTGCGTAGGAGTCTCTGCACAGTGGTGTCCCTTGTAGAGAATTTATCACCCCGCCAGGCTAAGTGAACAACCAGAGGTTCTTCTCGCCGCCAAGTTCCCCCAGAGAGCTCCTTCATTAACTGGCCCAATTTATGGTGACTTAAGGTAAAAACAAATCCGAAATCAAGGCAGGATCGGGCAACATTAGGCTGCATTGCAATGTTGAAAACATAACATAACAAATTTCCTCAATTTCAATTTGCACTAAAGAGTGTCAAGCATTGTCTGCCTTTCGGATTTACAATTATTTCGCAATTAGATGCAACCAATTGATTTCTATCTCTGAAAAATGCTATGGGGAAATATCGAATAATCAAATCAAAAAGTTGCAAACAGATTAACACCCACTAGGCGGCAGGGAGGCCGAGCGGAAGAGATCCCTTTTCTTGGGTCATTTAGATGGCCGGCCCAGAGTGCATATAAAAAATGATACCACAATTTATGGGCGACATCTAATGGCGTACAGATGCAACTTAGTTGGGGGATTTGCTGCAGCATCTGCTGCATGCAATGCAACTGCATCACCAGCAGCAGCAGCAGCAACAGCAGCATCAGCAGCAGCGGCAGCACCGAGCCTCATAAAACATAATCAAGTTCACATTCAGCGAGACTCGGATCGAGCAAAAACCGGGCGACAATGGCAGGCCACATCCTGCCTAGAAACCGACAGCGTCGTCGGTCGTCTGGGTCTGAACGCCCTCTCCCGGGGACTTTGGTTGCCGGGCTCTATGCAAGATTAATTTTCAGCCATATTGTCATATTCTGCGTGGCTGCAGCTGCCGCTGCATCAGCGCCCGGCAGGGCATATAAGTTTTATAAGCGTTTTGACTCCATTAACTCGCGCCGGGGCAGTCATTTCCCTAACTGGGTGCTCCCAATCGATATGCCACGGAGTGGGCATCATTTTTCACAGGCCCGTAGATGTGCAGCGAGGTGTGTATTAATTGTTATCCATTTGGCAATCGCCCTGACAGCCTCTCGGCGTAGGTGGGGGCGTGGCACTGTGACAGTGGTGGCAGGGGCGCGTGGGAAGTGTGGAGCACTCCATTTAGCATCGATGGATTGGAATGCGATTTTAATGGTCGTCTAATTGAAAACTCTCTCTCTATCGGCTTCATTAATTGTGGCGATGAATGGAGGTTAAGAGAATTGCTCATAAAAGCCATTTGCCCGAACCGGTTTCGACTGCTAAACTGAAATTGATTTGAGGGCATTTTATGTAAATTTCCGTCTTGTTTTGTTGCCTTGTAACATTTCCATAAGTATTTCGTTTGTTTGCCTGAAACACTTTTCATCTCTTGGGTTCCGAGTTCGTTGCCTAAGTCTTTTGTTTCGGGTTCCATGGACCACACACACGAGCCCTCTCACGGCGGCAATTTGTTGCCGTGCGTATTGGAGGCATTGATTTCGGTTACTTACCGGGTTTGGGGCCGGGATCGGGATCGGGGCCGGGACCGGGTCCGGGGCCAGAACTGAAACAAGCCCGTTAACAATTTGCACAAAACATTTGCCCACCCCCTTGGACAAACGAAGCTGAGACGATCCGGCGGAGAAATAAACAAAAACCCCACCAGGGGCGGGGCTGGCGGGGGAACGCTGCAACGCACGCCTGTTCGCATTCAATAAATAAAATGTCAAAACAATAATGAAATGAATTATGAGCGCGCATCAGTGGCCGAGACTAAAGCCATGCCAGAATCTCAAGCCGCAGATGAAGCTGCAGATGTACTCAAAAAAAAGCGCAAGCTCAAGGTAACCTTTAAATAAATGCCATCAAAATTTGTAAAGAGTTTTCCCAAGATTTCCGACTTGTCTGGAAAGCAAAAGTATCTGGGTAAAATTACAAGCACAGAAGACTTCTGCATACATGTACTCATTTGAAGAATGACAGATCTTTATAGTAGTGTGGTGTTCTTAAAAATACTGCAATCTATTTGAAAAAACTGTGATGAAAAAAAAGCAGAAGCAACCTAGAATGGATGATTCATTTGTCTTTTTGGATGCATTCATGTAGAAGTCTAAAGCACAGATTTGGGTTCCAGCTTTTTTTGCAGTGCACCTGCATCTGAATGTGAAGCCCAGATTGAGGCAGGGCGGCGTGGGCTTCCATTTGCAGTTGAGCCCTCGGTCCGGGCAATTTCTGGCCGCTTTTATTTATTGATTTCGTGCGTATGCACAATCAGCACACACCATTCCATCCCCATTCCCATTCCCATTCCCATTCGATGGGTTACAACAATGTCAGGAGGCTCGTTTGGCCTGGCCTGGCCCTCCGGCATCTCGAATCTCGAATCTGGACTTGCAACTGGCCACTCGCCGCCTGCCCATCGCCGCCACCTGGGCCCGCCGCTCGGATCTCGTAATGAAATGGAGTGGCTTATTCCAGGGGTTCAGGGCTAACGCCAGCGGAACGCAATCAAAACTTTCGCTGCCAATGCCAAAGTCAGACCCAGAGCCAGAGCCAAAGCCAAAGCCGAACTGAACCAAAAAAAGCAATTATTTCGATAAAAATGACCGTTTACTGTCGTTTTGTGGATATTGAGAGCCAATTTATGTGCCTCCCCGCTCAGGTGGGAGGGCGTTTCAGGAAAAGGGCAGTGGGTTTTGGTTGAAAGCAAACATGAAGCATAATTTTGTCGAAATATGCTACATACGTTTCATGTG
Organism: Drosophila ironensis; assembly: GCA_021223825.1. Classification (NCBI taxonomy): domain Eukaryota; kingdom Metazoa; phylum Arthropoda; class Insecta; order Diptera; family Drosophilidae; genus Drosophila; species Drosophila ironensis. The sequence goes on from JAJJHQ010010690.1 coordinate 671,643, forward strand.
TTTGTTTCCGATGCTTTTTCATCCTTAACTGGGTCAAGGAAGCGAAGAAATGACTTTAGTTTGGGTGCTTGGATAAACAAAAGTCTCTTAAGTAAAGCTATGAATTCCCCTAATAGTGAATCAATTAAAGTCCATTTAATCTTCCTTAGAAGAAACATATTTTGAAAATACGAATAGTTTATCCAATTGATGGCTAANATCAATTAATGTCATTTAATCTTCCTTAGAAGTAACATATTTTAAAAATACTATTAGTTTATCCAATCGATGGCTAAACGTTACGCATCTGGAAAGGAATCTGAGTAGTCACAGGCCATATTTAGTTTATACAGCTTTATTGCCCAAGATTACCATTTTCAGCTCGATTTTGAGTGTAATAAAGCCCATCGGTGTAATGTTTTCGAAATCGGAAACAGACGTATCGTCTTATTGGTTTAATCTGAAAAGCCGTGGATCATCGGACATTCCGAGTTTTTATTGATAGTTATCGCATAATCAATGGATCGCTTGGAACAATATTAAAGCCCAAATTGATATTCTCGAAATTTAACGATCCACAATAAAACACTCCGCTTCATAGCTCTATGGCCGTAAAAAGTTGATTTGATTTTTGTGTCACTTCAGAGTGATGCCCGAAAACAACAGAATCGAAGCGATAGTTATGCATAACGCGGCGACTCGTGTTTCGTACATCAATTTAACCGATTATTATGTGGATTTTGTGGATGATTTATGTAGTCCGATTTTTATGGTGCACTTAAGTGTCGGCCACTTAGCCGTTTTCGGCATTTTTGTGGCCGAGGGGGCGGCGCCGCAGCGACAAATAAGGCCAGGCTCAGGCCAGGCATTTGAAACGCCCAGGCGATGCCTTTGGATCATAATTTTGATACATTTTGCATATGGCCAAGACTCATTTGTTGCCCAGCGAATTGGCCATTAAACAACTCCAGCTACGAATTGGCCAAAAACCGAGGGGAATATATATGTACCTGTGTGTATATTAAAGTATATCGCCCCTGACCACGCATGCATATATTAAATGAAGTGGATGTCGATGTCGATGGCGATGCCATGTTACTGGTTTCTGTGGCCCTAGGGGCCCGAAAATCGAGCTGCGACCGGAGAGCGACCGTTCTGATCGTGTAAAGGCTTATTTGGATCAAGATAAAAATTATGTATGATCAGAAATCAGTTTGACAACAAAATGCTTTATGTGCGCAATTCTTAACGCTGCAATTTAACAAAACGGCACATTAAGCCAGAGGGGCGTTCGCCTCGCCGACGGAGGAGGGGTAACCCACTTTCCTCCGCGATCCGGGAACGTTCGCGGCATGCTAATAAGGGCGGCGCATACTTTTCACCCGAGCGAAAGTACATAAAGTTGAATGGCTTCTGCCGCATCCGCAGCATCCACCCCCACCGTCGCCGCCGCCACCCCCACGTCAAAATCGTCCATCATAAACGCTGGATTCCGATCGGCAGCCGGCAAGGCATCGGCATCATCATCGCCAGCAACTCCTCATCTCGACATCTCGGATCGAGACTGTGCTAATGCACTGGAACAAATGGTTTAGCCCCTAAGATTTTGTGATGATTACCAAGTACAAGCTAAGCAAAGACTCGTCGTTTTAAGAGTCAAAGTCAAGAGAAAACAATTTGTAATTTGAATTGAGTGAAAATAATATTCCAAATTGAATTTACAGAGTTTTTAATTGGTTTCACTTCGAGTGCCGTACCCGATATTTCGTTTGTGTATAGCAAATATCGACTTTGGGAACCGTAATCTGTAAGTTTTGGGAGTTCTTTGTGTCATAAGGAGTTAGTGCAGTTATAAGAACATAATTCTTGCCCTAAAAACATCTATTTCCTCAGTGCAGGACCTTGTCCCGACTGTGACTCTGGCCCTGGCTGTGGCCCCTGCCTGTCCATATCTGCAACGTCGATCAATGCAAATTTCTGAGCTGATCAAGCTGGCCAAAAGCAGCGGCAGCGACAGCGGCTGCGGCAGCGACAGCAGCAACCTACGCAGCAGCGGCGGCTCAAGAATTATTATTAAATTCGATATAAATAATATTTTCAACCGCTCTGCGGTCTCCTGGCTTGGCCAGGCCGCTGATTAATAAAAGACGGCTGCCGTGGCAGCAGCAGCAGCGGCAGCAGCAGCAGAAGCAGCAGAGTTTCGAGATGGCCTGCGGTGCTTAAAAATTCTGAGGCATCTGTCAAACTGAGCGAAGGTGAAGGTTTCGCGCAGGCGCAGCTTGGTGCCGGCAGGATCCACTGCCATGGATTGAGATCCACACACATCGGGAGAAGGAGAAAGATCGGTGGCCAGGCAGTTCAAGGGAATGCGATCGGAATGGGTATCGAGATCGGGAAGTTGCGGGAACTTTGCATACACATACCCGTATACATTGATGCGTGTATGTGACAGTCGCATAATAACGCTTCAATTAAGCCCAAGCGATTCCCTGACACGATTTTCCTTTGTGAACCCTGGCCAGGCCACCACCACCACCATCTCCACTGCCAGCCCTGCTGTTCAGATGCATATCAATAAGATCTGACGTCAATTTTGATAAGCGAACGCATATTATTATTGTTATTATTAGCCATATATAGGGTCGCCCCACCCGGTCGGTCGCCCTCCCCGCGTCCACGGCTCCCATAATAAGCAGCGGTGCAGATCGGGGCAGATCGGGGCAGAAATCCCTTCGAGCATTTTGTCGGAGGTAGCCAAGGAGCGACGGATATCTGGCCGCAATCGACATGTGCCAGCGAAAGACGAAATTCCTGGGAGCAGCCGCACACACTGCCAGCCACCGCCGCTGTACCCTCACACTTGCAGGCAAAAATAAAATAAGAATTATGCTTAAATTATGCAAGGCCCAACAATTTACAAAGTGATCGACCCCCAACCCCTGGGATGCCAGGCTGCATGAATGGCGGTGGAGCCGACGTTCCTTAGACGATTATTTGGCAGGACAGGATGCCACTTACATTTCCTCTAGATTAGCGGATAATTTTATGAATTATTTGGTTCCCACCATGTTGATAAGACAGTTTTGGTTGCTATCCAAGCATAATAAATCTCATATTATTTAAACGGTGTATTGTATTGTAATTTTGAGGAGCTTATGGAACTTTAGATTTTATACCGGAGAAATGTATTATACCTGTCGGACTCGAAAGATTCTTAAAATGTGTTATATATTTAATATTTCGGGTTATAAAGACCATACAGCTGACGTTTCGATCGATATGTATTACTCCTTTGCAAGAAGCTGAAGCTTTCCATAGGCAGGAGCTTAAAGCAGAGACAAGTCCTGCGAGCTTTGTAGGAATCGTATGCAAAGCAGTTGCATTGTGTGTTTTAGGATTTCGTTCGTTAGTTGGCGGCCAAAACCATTTGTTTTGCCTGTTGCCAGGCTAGCTTGGGGCTTCGCCCAGTTCGGGATTTCTCTTTACCGGATTTCGGTCCCGGCATTCATTCTTTTTTTCCAGCTCGCATCCTGATCCGCTGCACTCTCCGAATACATTTGTAGTAATCACGTGTTATCGCCGCATTTGGACATTTTAAAAGGTCATAACTTAAAACCTTATCGGGCCGAGAGCCAGAGCGAGAGGCAGACAGAGGCCAGACAGAGACGGGGACTGACACACACGGCGAGTTTGAGTTTTTGAGTTCGAGTGCGACATGCGACATGCAATGCAATCGACTCGCCGCACACACTCGCCCTCTTGGCCAGAGACATCCAAAAGTAGCCGAAATTGAGCTGAAGGATAACACGAAATGCCAGCGGAGACAGCAGCGCTCCAGCACGCAAGCCGACGAGGTGGAGCAGGAGGCGAGGCAGGAGGAGGGGCCGGCGAACCAGGTGGGGGCCGAGTCAAGTGGGGCCACCATTACATTCCACTGAGCGCACCCCGATAATGAGCCATGCACTGGCGAAATTTCTTCCGGAAAAGAGTGATGATTTCTTTAAGATCCCTATAATTTAAACAGTTTTCTATGTCATGAAAAAACAGAGATTTTAAAGAATCGCTTTTAAGGAATATAAAAAATAACCTCCCACAATCATATAATCGGAAATATAAGCAATAAAATATATAAATTACCAAAATTTACAACTATATTTGTAAGTTACCTTGAGATAGTGGCTACCAAGAACCATTCAAGAACCTCAACACTATTTTAAGTTAAGCGCAACGGTAGATCGTAGGATTTCATATATTTTAAGTTAGCTTAAGTTTGGTAAAGAACGAGATCAGATCAATAAAGGACAATAGGACAAAAAAAGTTAATTTTAGAGGAACAATTCATTGGGCATTTGTTGGAGTGCACTCTTATACAGTCACATCATCGCAGGACACACTTTGTGGAGGGAAGAGGTTGTTGGGTTGGTGCGCTAAAAGCGAAATGATAAGCTGACAGCTTCGGAGTAAGTAGGCGACCGACCTTAGCCTCTGCCGCCACTTCCGCCCCCCCCTCGTTCCTGGTCCCTCGTTAGGTGGCCTACCTTTGCGCTTCCTTTGGCGACGTCGGCATTTTATGATAGCCACAGGGGGGCAGTCGACTGAATGGCCAATGAATCTCTGACTCTGAAATTGCGACCGCAGATGAGTCAGAAATAAACGCAACACGATGGCTCTCGCATTAGAGTGTAATCCCCAAAACAGTTCCAATAAGCCGACATGGGATTCTCACCATTCATGCCAAATTCCCAGTCAAGAGCATAAAAGTATTATATTTGTTGTTTAATTCCAAATTGATTCCAGTTTCCTCTGAAAAGTTATGAAGAATTCTGGCAAATCAAATGGGGAACCACTCGGTAATATTATTGGGTTATAAAAAAAGGCAATTCGATTTTAGTTTATGTATTATTAGAAGCAAATAGTACTTTAAATTTCAAAGATTATTAACATTTTTTTTGCTCTCTACTAGGGAGTGAAACTCTAAGATCCTGGCCGCCCAAATGCTATCTCTGGGAACCATCTGCTCCAGTCTGCTATGGATCCGTATTTCGACTTTCGCCAGCGGCACAAGTCCTTTCCCTTGGATCGATGAGCCGTGTAAATGGGATTCTCCATTTCGAAGCGATAAGTTGGGAAATGAATGCCCCTTGGCTCGGATATCAAAGTAATTACGTAGCGGGAACGGGAGTGGGAGAAATGGTTGTTCATTGTTACCAATTTTTATGGAGAAATGAGATACCCGAAGGGTACGATCCGATTATCATCTACTCGTAGTTTTCCCGACCCGGTCCCTCTGCGCCGCACTTTGTGTGTTGACATTCCGCTGTCCGGCGTCCGCCCCGGTCCGCTTTTCCCATTTCTTGTGACAATTTCTTCGAAAACTGAATGCAAACACAAACATATCGTCCCTAGATGATGCCTAAACACTCCCATTCAATGACAAACCTTAAATTTACGACAATGCCCAATCGCGGTGCAGGTAAAAACTCAGGTGAACAGTCTGCTGGTGCGGGGAGGGGCGGGGGCGGGCCAGATGTCTATCGGACCGCAGTCGAAGTCGGCACAGATGACTCATCAAATTAGCGTCCAGGGCGCGGGCGATAAGCGTCTAGGCCAAGGATTACGGGCAAGAGGATGAAAGGAGAAAATGTGCTCGTATCATTTTACAAACAGAGAGAAACCACTTGAGAGTTGATTCACTGGGATCTATTGAGTTTTTCACTTTTCCACCGGGAAAATTTCCATCTTTATCGACCGGACGGACCACCCTCGCAGGAAGGGAGACATTGTCGGGCGGTTTATATTAATTGCCCAAGATTTGTGCCCACCTAATTGACTAGGGATCGTTTTGGAGATCTCTTAAATCGGGCGAGCCTTGGGAGTCCCCTTCTTGGATTTACAGTTATGGCGCGCAATTATCCGTTCAATTTGCACAGGAAGCTTTTGTCGCAAAGTTGCAGAGGCTGCGATAATCCGACAGCAAAATATGCGAACGTTAATTACGCTCTTTTGGCGAGCCTCTTACGCACTGCAAGAGATTCAGATGCAGATGCATCCGAAGGATGCCAGCATGTACGAGTAAGCAAGCCAGCAGGCCAGAAAGCCAGAAAGCCAGAAAGCCATCCAGCAAGCCACTTGCCGCGAAAGACAACGATGCCTGACGGCAGATAATGCTGATCGCATGAATGATGGAATCGAAGCTGCAGTCGGGTTCGGGTCGGGAATACGGGTTCCGTGATCGATTAGCCAGGGGAATTCAGAACCCAGAACCCAGAATCCGGCAGCCAGCAGCCAACATTCGAGTTGATTGAAAGCTTGCAAATTGTTTGCAACAACCCAAAGCGATGCAGGGGGGAAAACAAAAGGAGTGGTGTGCAGGGGAAGCGCGAAATGGATGCACTTACATGATGTCATTGGCCTGGCCACCACCACCCAGGTGGATAGTTTCAGATGCAGGCGCATCGGGGCATGCCCCACACTGCGCATGCGTCCATTTGTCTTGACCCCAAAAGTGCTGCATGTGGCGTTACTTTCGTTTCTGATTAATTTGAGCTAATTTGTTAGGTAATAACCAGCGGACCTCGGACCGCAACGAGTCCCTTGGCTTGCCTGCCCTGCATGCCCCAAACGAAGTTGTAAAAATAATATTAAAACAGTTTGAAATAAGTCGCCGTGATCTTCATTGGGTCCCCAGCGATTTATTAACACTTAACCACGCTCGATCCCTTTTCGGTGCGTAGGAGCGGGTCCAAAGTAGGGCGCCAAATTGTGCACGTCCCGGGCTGCGGGTTGCCCCCGATCCCCCGGAGGCCCTTTTCACCCGACCTGTGTGCAGTGGTGCAGTGCAGCAGTGCAGCGGGTTTAGTATTTCGATTATTGACTGCCAGAGCAGCGGGTGGTGCCCCATGTTGGTCGTCTTTAGGTGGAAATAAAGATGGAAATGGGATCGGTCCCAGAGAGTCCCTGCCTAATTGACAGCACCCAACCACCAACCACCAAGCACCGAGCACCAAGCATCGCAGCCTCCAAGCAGGTCACTCTGAACAAAGATGTGAGAGCCAATTGATGGGTCCAAAACGAGCCACAGAAAAGAAATCTTTCCCAGCGATTTCTCGTTTCGTGTGCGATAATCCCCACTTGGGTTTTATGTGAAATACTTGTCTTTCCCCCCCAATCCAAATGGGATTAAAGCTCTTAGGGCAAACCTAAATCACTTTCAATCTTCGAGGGTTTACATATAAATATTGCGAAGCTCTGGGTATTCATACTGCTCTAAAGTTAAAATTGAAAACTACGATGTCAGTCTCGCTGAGACCTCTTGGTCATTTGACAATGCTCTTTGTGACTAACAACTACGTCTCCGAGTATGAATCTAGACAGTTTTGCAGCCATCTGTCAATCATGGCCAGTGGTGTGCTTCTTTATTGCGCAATCAGCAGTCGAGCGAATCTATTTACATGAAAACACCAACCAGATCACGTTTTAGTATCTAGCGCCATATTAGTGTCAATTAATTTATGAACAGAACAAGATAAATTAATGGAAAAGGGAACCTTTCGTTGGCCGGGTACTCCGGCTACGAGTGCACTCCATGTCCCCATGTCCATGTCCGATTCCTAATTCACATGTCACGTTCGTGTTCACGTTCCGCAAGGTCTTCTTGGAGTGGAGCTGCAGTTTTTCGGATGCGGCTGCCGTTGCCGTTGCTGGGGCTGAAGATTTGCGATAAACTGCGAGAACATGGTTACAAGTCCGCAGTCAACAGCAGCTGTGGCAGCAATTCGGAGACCCGACGAGATGGAGCCGCAGATGGTGGCAAACAAAGACGAGTAGCGCTGACTGATCGACCGACACCGGGCCGAGCGGTTTACACTCATAAAATTAAATCAACAACAATTTTATAATTTGGCGCATTAAATCAACTGTGGGCCGAGCCCAATAACCATCTCCATCTAGCCAGTCGCCGGCTCCCCGTACAAGTCCAAGTCCAAGTCCACGTCCGAGTCCGAGTCGGGTCGGAGAAAGAGCTGCCTGGGAACCGGGCGAACCACGTAGCACATAATCGGGCGCGTGCAATCTTAATGGATAAATTATTGGGAGACGGTTCGTATTCCGGACTCCTGGCTGCGGTTTCTGCCACTCAGCCGCAGAGCCGCACAACCTCTCGGTTTCCTAACAACAATTGCCGGTGGTGTGTGCCCTCGTTATGTCATAATCGCATTTCAACTTAACGGGCTGCGTAATATAATAATCGTTTATTAATTTGCCGAGTAGCAGGTGCCAAGCGGGTCGAGAACGTGCCACAAATCATTCGGGCTTAACGCCGTTTAGTATACAGATACTTTCGATGTGGCTGCGACTATAAATTGTACAATGTCTGTGAAAAACTGGGGCACTTTGGCAGTGTGAGAACCATTTTATGAAACTTTAAGGTATGCAACCGTTTTGTCCAATAATTTGTTTCTCTGCTTTAAAATTCAACCAGATTGTTGGTCATTTACCATCGGAATAAATGAGCCTGCAACTATAAAAGCTGTAATATCAATTAAAGCCAATTTCTGGCTTCTGCAGATGACACGCAACCTGTTAAATGTGTAGACAAATCGGTTCACCTCATCCCGAGATGCATTCCCTGTTCCAAACTGCAGCTGCGACTCCTTCGGCTGTCAATTTGCTGCGGAGGGCTTCTGGAGCGGAGTTGCGCCCCGCAATTAACACCCGCGAATCTGTGCCGCTTCCAGCACGCCCTCGACTTTTATTTGCCCAAATGGATAACCTCTAATTTGGCGAGGCTTTTTATTGCCGCCGTATCCTCAATGAGGCTGAGTCCCTTGCCCCGCTTCCAGTTCGCTTGTGCCACTTAATGACACAGAGAACTCAGCATTCGGTTTCGTTTGTTGGTTTGCTCTGTGATTTCGCTTGCCGGTCTCGACTTTTTGCGGGCCTTCTCCGGCTGATCCTGGGCCGGTTATTGGGGCGTTTAACGCCTTTAACGCGGCCCAGTCCGCAGTCCACAGTCCGAAAATTGCCATTTCCATTTCACTCAAATGAGGTGTTTCAAATGATTCGTTTGCATTGTCCGACTCTTCAATTAGCCGCACGCAAACGCTCGCCGTCAGGTGTGAGTTGGCAGTCCTTTGAGTGCAAAAAAGAAAGAGTTTTTAGAGGGCAATTCATGTTCTTTATATACGATTTTGTCCCTTATTAATTAGGTTTAAGGTTCAAAACATTTAGACGTTTCAGTAGCAATTGCAAACATTGTTTTTCCGTAGCCATTTAATTGGGTTTTGGGCGCCGCCAACGTCCACCTTCTGCTTCCTCTTGGAAAGCCCATAATAATCATCTTGCGGCCGGCTTTTGAGCTTAATTAATTACCTCAACTTATTTGACAGCCTTGAGCCGGGCAACTATAAATAATAAAAGATTTTTAATAAATCACTTGGCGCTCTGCAAGCGAGGACATGGACATGGTCCTCGACATCGACAATCGAGTGCACTCTGCCCGATCGGTTCCCCGCCCTCCGATCCGCGTGGCTTCTGCTCCTTGGTCTGGTGCTTTGCATGCGTTTGATAAGCGGACATGAGCTGCAAGGAAAATAGCTTAATATGCGCCACCAGCTGGCCCCCTCACAAAAATGGGAGATGTATGGTGGCCCCAGCCAAGGGGGCAACATGAGGGGGGCGACCATGGAGCCGCTGGTTTGGTATTTATAGTCGAAAAAATTGCCCAAAGGCCGAAATACTCGTACGCAAAAATAAATATCGAAGGATGCCCCGCACTCTGCCTTGAACCTCTTTTTTCACTCGGCCAATCGAAGCTTCATCTACATCCGAGCACGCACGATCTGTGCACTTACAAAATGGATATATAACTTAGGAATAACAATCAAAATATAAGTTAAATGTGCTTAAATATCGATGGAGGCTAAGTGCTCTAATTTGTTGCAATCCTCCAAGGGAATGCTTCAACAAAGAGCGTTTGCCGGTCTTTAATTTCAAATAGATTGCATCCGTTCTTGATGGGAAATCATATCTTAAATTAAGTGCATCATTTTCCCAAGTGTACACCGCTTGGCTGCCCTAGACGCAGCTCGTAATTACGAACCTGAAACGCGGCGATATTGGAAAATTCGCTTAACAAGCCAATAGACTGAGTTATGACGGAGCTGCTCGTCGGCTCCGACCGTCCTTCCTCCTCTTCGAGATGTCGCTGCAGTGCTTTTCCCCCGATTTTCCCCGCTGCGTCCCCTCTCCGTGTTTTCCCCCTCTTGGCTTTCCATGGCCCCGCCAGATGGGGCAGATGGGGCAGCTGTGGCAACCTCCAACGGCAGCAATTTGTTCTTGTTGTCGACTTTGCATGTCGCTGCCTGGTTGGCTGTCTGTCAGTTTGCTTGTTTTGCATGCCAACCCCCCCTTGCGGTCCCCGTTCCCCGTTCCTGCTGGCGGCTGCTTTGGCATCTCCTGATTAGAGGCATGCCCCATGTTCAGTTCCATGTAAGCTTGCTGACAAAAACAATGTCAAGAGCCCAGACACCGCCCTCTTGCCACTTCCGTTTCGGCCCGGAACGCCCGGATGGAGCCCCGGGCCGGGTCAAGTTTTAACCGCACTGGTGGCGAACCAGATAGATTATCTCACAAATGCCGCTTTTGCTGTTCCATCCAGTAATTACACATTTCCCTAATTGAGCTAAAATTACGGCGGGAACTGTCGGAAGGGGTTGAATCTTGTTATTCCACCAATGCGAAGAGCAAGGGCCGGCAGGAAGTTTCGTTTTACTTGGTCAAGCCAATGAAATATGGCCAGAGTTTCCCATGGAAAGGGAAATCGGTTGAGAGGAATTAAATTCTTAAAAGATTCTTAAATTCATAGCAATACTGTGTTGTTTCTCCACCTTAGACTTACTTTTTAAACATTGCCCCCAAGTAGTTTTAGTGCCAAGCGGACCTGAACGACCTTCGACCACATCCATTCAATTTATGACTTCCATTGAATTACAACTCATATTTCTAAATTCAATTAACCTCTGGACAATTCAATAAAATTTGGTTAACAATTTGGCATTGTTCGAATCTCCGAGTTGCCGCCCATTCAGCAAAAAGTCGGTGGAGGGAGTCGCGTCAAGGCAAACATTTGCAAATGTCATAATTACATGAGGTTTGATTAAATTTTTGTCGCGCCGCAAAAAAGTGAATGTCATTTGCAAATCAAGCGGCGTTTTTTTTGCATTTGTTTGGCTTTTTATATTTCGTGCCTGGCATTTTTGGCGACACCAAATCACATTTACATTCACCTGACGACGACGACGACGACAAAAATCGACACAAATGAGCGGCGCTGCTTGCAAGTTGCGGCCTGCAACCTGCAACCTGCAACCTGCCACCTGCTGCACCTGTACCTGTATCTGTATCTGTATATGGGTGTTCGGGCGTGCTTGTGTGCGCCACATGCGGCGCATGATTAATGTGCCAAATTGCAAATTGCAGTGCGGCGTTTAACTGTCAATCAAAGCAGCTCCAAAATCCGCGTTTGCCGTCCACATCTGTTAGACCTCGCAAACGTGCGACAGATCATTGAAATCTTACCAAGCATTGTGCTTGGGAAATGGTAGCTTTTAAAGTCAATAAAAATATTGGGGTTTCTGCTTAACAAAGCTAACAAGAAGGCCAACAATTGCCAAACAGGAAGAACTTTTAACAGCGGCGAAGGCGTACAATCTGGCCCCAATCCCTCTCAAGCCCCAATCTCCATTCCCAATCTCACATTTCGAGATCCCGCAGATGCATAGGAGGGCAACCGCAACAGTGGCTTTCGGAAGGGGCCAAGTGCCACACCTTTTGAGCTCACCTCGAACGGCTGGCAGACAATTATTGGATTGGATTGGCTTGCTGGCTGTGCGGCAATCAAACAAAATGAATTTTTGAATTTCATTATCCCGAGCGCGGCGTAAAGATGGCGACAAAATGCGACCACACTCGGGATTATCTCTGCGGTTGTCTGGGATCTGCGGATCCTCGGCGGTAAGAGCGTTTACTTCGATTTGTGGTTTGCTCGGCCTCTCGTACCGTCATCACCTGAGTGGGTTTACGGCGGCTGGTTCCGCTCCAATGGACTTGAGCTTTGAGCCCCGGCTGACAGCTTTGCTGACAGTTTGTTGCATTTGAATGCCGGGCTACTGGAAATTACTATTCACAATTAATTGAGCTACATTATCAATCAGCGTAAGCCGATCAACGCGGAATTCCTAGGCTGCAACTCTCGGCTAAAACCAAAGCCAAAGCCACCACAATAACCGAACCCAAAACCATCAAAAAGCGCAGCTGTCACACCTTCATCACGAGAGTGCGGGGGATGAGAGATCATGATGATCAGCTTTCCGTTGGATGGATGTGACTCATCAGCGCCGATTCCGCTTCCAATTCCAATTCCCATTCCCATTCCGAATCCGAATGCGACTCTGATTCGATTCCTGTGGGATTGTCAAGCAGTCGCATCATTAATTTGCTTCAATGATTCTGCATTGATCGACGGCCGGATAAATCATATTTCAAGTGAGCTGGGATTTCCGTAGAAGTTTGTCTCGATTCAATTAACTGCCCGCCTAGAACGGGGCCGGGGTCTCCGATCTTCGGTGGGAGCCGGGGAGGGATCGCCATTGGCTGACACACCCCGACATGCTCCAAAAAAGTTCCTTAACCTGTGCAGCAGACAACATTGTGGCCGGCGATCGGCCGGTGATCACTAGATCGCTTAATAAGCAGCCTAGCTGTCTGCTCTTCGGGACCTCTTCCCGGTTGTACTCCGCATCCCGTTCCCAGCCCCATCCAGTTCGCTTTCGAAGCTCCAGCTCCTTTGTGGCTGCTCCGACAACTCACTGGGGGAAAATCCTATACATTATTCGATTATTCGAGTACCAACTTCTTAAGCTATATTGTTGTAATATCCGTTCGAGAAGTATAATTATAATTAGGTCTTACTCCAGGTCTTATTTTCACATTTCCCCAATACTTTAAAATGAATTTTAAAAAGAGACCGACAATCAACAAGGTTAAAGAATGTTTTTAAAACTTTTTCGTACTTAAAGATCTTCAAGTTGCCAACGTTATACTTATCATTTTCCTTATGCCTGTTTAATAAGTTTAATTCAAATATGGTCAAACTACAGGTCTTATTTCTATAACAAATTTTAAGGATAACAGTTCCCCAATATTTAATATATATTGTATAAAGTCTATGAATACTCAACAAGCATGAAGCATGCCTTTAAAACCTTCTCGTACTTAAAGATCTTTAAGTCGCAGGTACAGTATTACCAAATAACTCGTTTGGATAATCTGAAACCCACCTACATATGATAGTAAGAGAGTTTTTCTCAGTGATTTTGCGGCATCAGAATCTACACCGTTTTAAGCATAAATCGCCGCAGGGCATGCGCCCGATATGCGTTCAACTCACTGAACTTGCCACGACTCCTGTCCCTGCCCCAACACTCCCACCCCTCCCTGCCGAGGCTCCTGCTCCTGCTACTCCTGCTGCTGATGCTGATGCTGCTCCTGCTGCTGAAACTGCTCCACCTACTTCAACTCCGACATCTCTCGACTGTTACAGTTTCGCGTTGCGAGTTGCAAGTTGCAAGCTTCGAGTTGCGAGTTGCGAGCGGCGCGTTCTGCCCGCCGACTGGCAAACATATATATTATTTAAATTTTTAAACGATTGATCGTCCTCCGCCCTGAGTGTGTGCCTGCATCGCCCGCCTCCTTCTTCCTTCTTTTTTCATGGTTTCTTTTTGGTTTTTTTTTTTTTTTTTTTTTGCTTCCCCCCCACCCTCTGCCACCGCCCCCNCTGTGGCATCGTGATAGTTTGAGTTATTTAGAGCTGGCTGCTTTATTGCTCGGCAGGCACCGACCGACCGACCAACCGACCAACCGACCAAGCGACCGGCCGGCCGGCTGCGTCTCCTCTCCAGGCTGAGGGCGTGTTCGGTTCTGGTCCGCGCGGAGCAGCCTTTGCTCCGCAGAAGGCCAGCAGAGTGCGTTCTTTGTGGCTTATAACAAAATGATTATGTTTTGCATATTGAGTGAAATTTGCATAAATGAGGAGGCCAGAAACGCTGGCTCCGCGGCCCGGCTAAAACCAACTCGTTGGGATTTCAAGTATCGCAGAAAAGAAAAACAACATTAAAATTATATTCCTCTCTGGGGAAAAAATGGGAATATTCGATGGAGTTAACTGCGCTCAAATTATGGCTGCTATCCGAAGTGAACTGGGGTGGGAGTCGCGATTGAATAAGTAATCCCTTTCGGGAAAAAGGAAAGTGAAGCCATAAACCTTAACGGTTTGTATTAAGCCAAAATCAAAGGCGATCAAGGCAGACTATGCAATTGAAAATAAAGGAGATTATAATATAATTTAATGGATTTATTTAACGAATGTTTCGCCCACCATTTCAATGCTATTATAATGATCTAAAAATCTGGCGCAAACTTAGAACCGGGTATTTAAAGTCGACACACTCGACTACAATCGTTCTTACTTGTTTCGATTAAAATTAACCTTTTCTGCACTCTATTCTGTAACGAAATTATGTCAAGAGCCAATAAATTTAAATAGTATAATTGGTAGCCAATATCTATCTGTGTTGCGAAAATCAGCCGGTTACGCACACTTCCGCCCGCGCAAATGACAAAAATGTATTGCGCCCACAAGCTTAGAAATATGCCTTATCCACAAACCGCGAAATCTAATAAGTAATCCGGACTTACCTGGTCACAGTCTAGGCCTTTTCTTCCCAAGTGCTGAAGATTGGTCCTGAGGCACGGTAATCTCCTTGGCCTCATTATTTTTTAAGCAGTAAATCGCCTCGACGCACTACCTCAGTTCCGAAGGTGCAGCAGATCCTTGCGAGACTTGCAGCGAAGGTGACAGTCGATCCTGAGCTAATGAACTCCTCTTCCCTGGGATTCTTCCTCCTTGTTTTTGGTCGATCTTCATGGGCTCCGTGTTCCAATTGCAAACACGTGGCTACTGCATAGGGTTGAACATCTTTTTGATGCAGCGGATCGCTTGGACGCACTGCATCAGATGAAATGATGCACCAGTTTCTTGGATGACTTCCAGAAAAGGTGACAGTCGATCCTCTTAAGCGGGGAGATAAGGCCAAAGGGAATTCCTTTCGTTGTCGTTCTCCTTGGTCTCCAGACACGGTGGCGGATTTCGCTTGGATGCACTGCTTCAGCCCAGATGGGCGATGATTTCCTTGGATGACTTCCAGCGCAAGTCACAAGTCAAGTCCAATAGGCGTGGAGATGAGGCCAGCCAGGTTCAAAAGGCGGGAGATGACGTCAAAGGAGGGTACTGATCCTTTACGGATCCTTAATTTCCCAGTAGATCTTCGGCGGGGAGATCGGCCGGATCCGATGCTGAAGATGCGCTCCCGTCCAGGAAATAGGCGCACAGGTCGACGGCTGGCGAAGGGAACTGGTGGGGAACTAAAGGGAGAAGGGAGGGAAAAATTAGTTTACTTACCCAAAAAATCGGGCTCGATGAAGCTTAAGTAATGTTCTTCCTGCTAGAACCAGTTGGGAATTCTAATTTCGCGGAAGTGTCGGATTAATAAAAAAATTTTGGTATACCGTGTATCAAATAAAAGTTAATATGTAAATATTTTGTTTATATAAAATCAAGATATAAGCGATCAAGCGGACAGACGGACAAGCGGACTGACGGACAAGCGGACAGACGGACAAGCGGACAGACAGTTTTGCACGAATCGAATATACTGGATAAACGTACAACAACCAAATTGGCATATGTTAGTGGTATAGCCAATTATTAAAACAGAAGCAGTCACTCCCCTCCGCCCCCTGCAAGCAGGTGAAAACTAAGAACAGGGTATTTATAGTCGAGACACTCGATTATAATCGCCCCTACTTGTTCTTATCTCAAGTTATTCCGCCTTAAAACACTCTCCAAGAGGTGTCATTTTCACTTCTCGGAAGGTTGGGTTTTCAAATATTTTCCCGGGCTTTTGAGCCAGATAAAATGCAGTGTTAAATTATGCTAAACCCTTTTGCAATCCCTTGACACTTTTCCCCCCCCACCAAAAACCAACTCAGTTAGTTGCCAGGGAAGGGAGTTAATGGAAAATTTGTTGCATGTGTCAATTCCTAAAAAGGCCTCCTATGCACACTTACTATACTTGCCAGCCAGTTGGGGGCTGCCTCTTTTTATTTACCCACGCTCATTTAACGCTTAGAATAACAATCATTAACATAAGAACAGAGTCACTTCCTTGGAACGTTAGTGTTTCGGCTGCCTACCCCCTTGGGTCTTTCCTCGACTCGCTTTTACTCGTATTTTGTGTGTCTCTCTGGCCTTTCACGTGTTTCGTGTGTGCCGAACGATGAGCGCTGAAGAAATTAAAATTGAAAATTCCTTTATTTCAATATTTTGACAGTGACTTGGCAGCGCCTCGTTAAGAAAAAACAAAATAAACTCCAGTTCGAGGCTCGAGAAATGGGCAACCGACCACGAAACGAAACACTTTTCAGTTGTCTTTGCGACCAGCCCCATTTGCTGCTTTTTTCTTCGTTTTTTCAATTCAATTTTTTCATGCTCTTTTCATTTTGACCCTGCCCTCCGCGGATCTGGCCGCGGTTGGTAATAAAAAATGTGCCAAGTGCCGAGGTTGGGTTGAAGTGGCCTGAACTTGTTACAGTTTCTTTCACCGCCTCGTTTGCTCTAGACTTTCTTTGTTGTGCAACTCGCTGCGGGTTCTGGTTGCTTTATTGTTTATTTTCCCCCCAGATCGCCAGATCGCCAGATCGGGCCAAGAACGACGAGTGTGTTGTGCTTTCATTTCACTGCCAAGAAGTGCTGGCCGGCAATTGGCATCGACCGGAGGAAGGAAGGCGACAATTGCCATGCGCCAATGCAAATAGCCGATAAGTGCACTTGGCTCTCATATAAATTAATATTAATTATGCCACTGATTAGCCAAGCTCACATTCCAGGCGGACAAATAAGCCCACTAACGATATATCTGCCCGGCTACTGGATCTAGTTCAGCCGATCAAACAGCTCGCATAGCGAATATATTTCGGTTTAAATCATTTGAATGCTTTCAAGGCGCCAACTCGATATGTGCGAGCTTATGAACGTTGGCTTTTTAAGCGAATTAAAGCTAATCAAGCAGGTCGAATATTGATTACACTACCTGGAAAAAGTTGCTTGAATTCTAGGCTACAATATATGTTTAAAACTTAATTTCTTGATTCATTTGCTCTCCCTTATTTCTGTTTGATAACTTCCAAATGTCTTTTGGCGTGGCAAAGCCTTCCTCCTTCTAGATCCAACCACCCAAATGATATATCTAATAGTCTCGGTTGCGCCATAACAAACAGTTGAGATAAACCCAAGTAAGCTCTCCGCGCAGACCGGCCCAACTGCGATTTAGCTTGTAAATTCGCTTGTCGGACTAAATGCCTCCAATTGCGGCAGCCACAGCTGGCCAGGTTGGATCTGAATGCGAGGCTGGGCTGGCTGTCCGTCTTTGGATGCTGTTCGCATTCATTCAATTGCATTTGACAGGCGTTTGGCCATAAAAATTATGCCACAACAACTCTCGAGCTGCGGCGAATTTGCATTTGCATTTGCGTTCGACGGACATTGGCTCAAAATTTATGACAACTTATCGCCCCGGCATTGACTTGGCCGGGGCTGCGGATCGGAAAGGCAGACGCTGGTAGGCGTTGCCGGCGACATTTCGCTTTCATTCGCAATTAGAATATGGAAATGGGAAATGCTTTTAGTGTAAAAATAGATCTGCCTGGAACTGTGGCGCCGTTTGGCCAGATGAGTTGGCCGTGTCGGTGGCGGTGGCTGTGACTGTGACCCGGCAACACGACTGCACGAGTTCGGTTTCGCTTACACAAACATCAAACTTTCAGGGAGGGAAAAACAAAGGGAAACTCTTCGTTGAATTGTGTTTCGTTTCCCTTGGGCCACACGAAATTTGTCAAAGTCGATTTCAAAGAGTTTTGTCAAAAGCGGATGCAAGTGAAATCGATATGCGCGCGTCGCTGTGAGAGGGCCAAAAAAAATACAAATGAATTATTACAATAGGAAGACGGGGCCAGTGGCCGGGGGAGGAAGGTGTGAAAAGGTCGTCGTGCCATTTAGGAGCCCCAATCCCCGAGAGAGAAGCCGCTCGAATTCCCAGATCTCCTCCAAAGGCAGCCAAATTTTAACGACTGCCAACCCAAAAGCCTGGCATTAGGAGGCGGTCGCTCGGCTGCAGAGAAACAAAAAACTTTAAGCACTGTCATTAAACTTACTTCATAAATTATAGGTGTACAGCTGTTTTACATTTGTTACATAAGCTTTCACATTCCGCAAAAATTCATAAAATATATCGGGTTTCCAAAAAAGCAATTTTAAATTGCAATTGAACTTGCTATTTCAGATATTTTCTCATATTTTAGGCCATAAAAGAGTTTATTAATATTGTCTTTTTCTTCAAATTAATAAATGCCAATTTGGAGAAAACATAAAAACATCGTATAAAAACGATCTAGAACTTTACGATCGATATATAAAATGGAAGCTTTTTTGGGTCCTTTTGCACTTGCAGTTATCCCCGAAAGGGGACTCCTTTTTTGATTGGCTTCTCTCCGCTGCATTCCCAGACAATCCCCTGCCGGGGAAGCGTCGCCATTCCGGGACCCGCTCATCTAATCTGTTCTGTTCTGTTTGGTGTTAAGTCCAGGGGAGCATGTGTAATTCGATTGTTTACATGCGAGTGCCTCCAAAGCGAAGAAGGCCGGCGCGATCAGGCAATTGAATACATTAAGCGAAAGCCAAGGTGGCAGCTCCTTTGGGGGGAGTTGCTATTGCTGCCTGTCAATCTATCATTTTATTAAACGCTGCCCCGCCCCACTTCAGCTCCAACTCCAGCTCCAGCTCCAAGTCTCAGGTCTCGTTTGTCAGTCTCCTAAGAATTGTGTCGCTGTCCCGGCTGTTGCCTGTTGCCTGGATGGGGGCGTTGTCTGGGTTGTCCTGGAAGATGCGTTTCACTCATATCCGGTTAAAAATTCACACCTCAGAGCCCGGCTCGGCCGTTCCCCAAAATAATACAAACAAAAAATCCAAAAACAAGGAGTTTCGAGATGGGAAAGGGGGCTTCCAAGGATGGGAAACGGGAATTGCACTGCCTCACCCTCGCTCCCTGTTCACTTTGTTGCTGCTGGCGTATTAAATTTCATGCTGCGGATAAAGATGGATATTCGGGGTGTTTGTGGGGGGAGCGGGGTGAGGTGGGGCGGCATAAGTAAATGCCAGAAATCTTGCAGATTCGTGGCGTAAAATTATGAAAATTATGTCTGACACATCCTGCTGTCTGCTTAAGGTCTTTGTTTATCCTGGCTGAGCGGCAAAAAAAGGAAGCGCCTCCAACACTCCAAACATGCCACAGACAGGTAATGGCGACAGCAACAACACCAACAACACCAACAACACCAACAACTACAACAACACCACTGGAAACCGGTGTGATTTTGCATAAGTTGCTCGTGGCTCCGATTCCTTGTATGCGACAAAGTTCGTTGCTTAAGTCTTTCGTTTGTGAGATTCACCGGGCGAACGATTCCCAAAGGGTTCGGCTTATGGCAAGCAATTGAAGGTGAGAAAGTTCCCAAAAGATGTCTTGGATAAATTATAACTCTAATACTTCCTTATAAATCTATAAACTTATATTTAAAACGGAATTAATTGCATATTTCTAGCGTGTCAAATGATGATAAAGATCTAAATTTCATTTATCATTTGAGGACCTTGAATCTTGAGTTATTTTCTATCCAAGGTCGAAACCCCATGATGAAATCATTGCGATTGCAATTTGTGTAGCCAGCACAAATGTATTTTACTTTATTTGTATACGAAAGCCAAGATAAGCCACCTCGTAGTCCCTCTCCCGCATAATCTATCCACCGACCGATCCCCAAGCATCATCAATTCATTGACTGCGCCCTGTTTGTTGTCTCGGCCTTGCCTTGGGTCACCGCAGCTAATTGAGTCATAGCCATACTCCAAGCCATGTCCAGACGGGGTCCGAATCCGAAAGCGAAAACGAAAACACAGACTCTATCGAATCCGAATCCGAGATGCCGAGTCAGCGGGAGGAACAGCGAGCACAAATTAACCGCAATAAAAGATTCGCATTAGCCAGGCTCTTCTCTTTTGGGAAGAATTACAAACCCAGCCAGATCGGGGCACAAACAAAATCCATTAGGTGGCAGGTAGTACGTGGGGCATCGTGAGAGAGGACAGCTTGCCCTGCCCCATCATGGTCTGGGAATCCGAGTTGAGTTGCCGCTCAGATTTGTCATTGTTGGACCGGATTTTTCGGATATTCAAAGTTTTTGCCTGGGTTGGGCCAAGACGCGTCCGTTTTGCGAGGGTGCTTTATGGCCAAAGTGTCGCTAGTTCCCGGAATCCCGACTTCAAGGCCAAACTCATTCATAAGCAAGTTCCAAAGCAGGCTCGGCTGCCAGCCGACCGGGTATCATGGATGTGGATCACACATTTATGGCCGTCACTCCGCGAATCGGTCATCAAAAACGCCGCCCAGCCGGCGGACCACCCACTGATCCGGCTGCCATGCAGTTGCAGTTGCAGTTGCAGCCCGCAATCGGCATCAAAAGTGTTGCAATGAGGCATTTACAATAGCAAACGAGTTAATTACCACTGCGAGCGGCCGGCCGAGCAGCCCCGACACATGCCTCGACCTTATAGAGGAACCGCTGCTGCCCAGTGCGCCTGCCAAAGTCGGCGGATAAACGTGGATCGGACATACTATAGAGCGGCCATTGGGGGGGCCNTACCACTGCGAGCGGCCGGCCGAGCAGCCCCGACACATGCCTCGACCTTATAGAGGAACCGCTGCTGCTGCTGCACAGTGCGCCTGCCAAAGTCGGCGGATAAACGTGGATCGGACATACTATAGAGCGGCCATTGGGGGGGCCGTCGGAGGAGTACAACTTTGCCAATCGGCCGCATTGATCGAGCAACCGATCTGCGATTGCATTTGGGCTTTGACTTGGCCATGGCTCTTCTGCTCCTGTTATTTTCTTTTCCTTTATTTTTTATTCAGGCCGCTGTTGTTGTTTTCTTGCGCCTGCGCGTGTTCAAATTGTCCAAAGCGTAACAATTTAATATCGTGGAGCCAGTGCCAGTGAGCCAGGGAGAAAACCGCGGCCGGCATCTGCATCTGCATAGTCGGAGCCAAGCTGCCAGACAAAGATTCACTGGGGGAAAACACTAGCAGATTTAAATAGAATACAACCGAGGGAACAATAAAGGCATCTTAGGATGTTCCTTTCTTTATTTAGTTTGTAGTAGGAATTAGTCCTATAAAACTCCTAAATATACTTTTAAATACCATAAATTTGTATTTCAAGGTGCAAATATATCCTTGATTAACAGGAACAACCGAGCCGTGTCCGTTGTCCGTCTGTCGGTCCGTCTTTAGGTATCAACACGTCGTTCTCCGAGATGGTAAGAGCCAGAGACATAATTATTTTGGCTTTAGGTTATTTTGGCATTAGGTAAATACGTAAATCGTATTTATTTAACATTTTTTATGCTCCCCTTTCCGCCTTCGCAATTTGAATAAAACTGTATTTTATATTTGACAATATACTCAAGTTGTTAAGAGCTAGAGACATAATTCTTCTTGAATTCTATTGAATTATTTGAAAATGTATAAATATATAAATTTCGCTTCAGTGCACTTGCGCACATTAACTGGCGGCTGCAACTTGTTGCTGCCACTGCTGCCACTTGCTCGCTTGCCTGCTCTGTGGCAGCAGCATGTTTAGCGTATCCGTATACGTATTTCGTATTTTATTTAATTGATTTTTCTGCACCGCACATGCATTGGCCATTAATTCATTTATTTATTTAGCGCTCGCCTTCGACACTGAGCGCTTCTCGGAGGGGGAGGCGGAGCTGAGTGGGTTTCCAGAAGGGGCTACGGAGCTGGATTGCCGATGAATTAATCGTGCTTAACACCATTCCTGGCATTTTGTGGCAGTGCCACAGCTCCTAGAAAAGATAGCAGCGAGTAGACCATTTCGGGAGGGAGAGGATGAGCGGTGGTGGGTACTATCCTGGGAAGCTTGGGGATCGGAAGCACTTAGCATTTGTCGGCATTTGCGGGGGACCCTTGGACTGCGGAATGCATGCGTCATTATCGCGTGGCTGCATCATTAATAAGGCCAAAGCCAAGGCAACACCGAAATCCCAAAAGCTGAGCCCAAACCCGAAATCGGAAACATAAATGCTGATTCCCCATTGCAGGCAAAATGTTTTTTGGATATTCTCCGCTGATTCCTTTTTTCGGGTTCGTCGCAAAATCGTCGCTCAAGGTCAAGGCTGAGCGATACCGATACTGGGCGATCGCAAGGCGAATCCGATGCCGCTCCAGAGCGAAGGTGATAAATGAAGTGTCTCCGCGCGAAATGCCCACAAATCACACGAAATACACAAAGTCGCGCCACACAGTCACCGAAGTTCTCTCTTGAAGTTCAAGTTCGCCTTGAATGCAGACCGAAACGCAGGCAAAATATTGAATATCAGGCTAAAAGCATTTCCAACGCCAGCTAACGTGCCGGCACTCGGGAATTTGCATGAATGTGTGGATTCGATTCGAGGCATCACCAAAATAAATAATGAAATAAAAGTTAATGTTTCGCTGGAGCCGCCGAGTGGCCGCAGTGAGTCAAGGCACTCATTATAATATTGATAATTTTATTTATTTTTAGTTTATTTGTTTATCATGTCCCTTTTGATGGGATTTACATTGAACTATACATATTTTCTAGACCTTGGCTTATTATTATTTGCTTTTCAACTGTGATATGGTTTATAACAGCGAAGGGCATAGATTTTTAACT
>JAJJHQ010010690.1:694730-844380 GCA_021223825.1 Drosophila ironensis
ATCATTTTGAAATAAATTCAAATCATCACAACTTGAAACTATCCTCTTTAAATTGATCCACTAAGAGGCAAAGATTACTTTCAAAGTTCTTTGTTTCTGAGACCATACTCCACGAGTCTGTTGTTAATTAACAATCCTGGCCAGGGTTTTTTAGCCGGGGCATAATATAGTATATTATATATACTTTATATAAAATTATATAAATTTAAGAGGGAGCAAAACAGAGACAAAGACAAAAACAGAGCCAGAAGCAAAGGCAACGAGGAAGGGAGACGACAGAACGCAGAGGAGACGAAAAAAATTCCTACTTAAGTGCTTTTAATTATCCAAAAGAATTCCCTGGTATTCTGAGTTTGGTATCCTTGTTTGTCATCATCGTCATACTTGGCCCTTGGTCTGGGCCTTGCTCTTGGACTTGCCTTTGCGGTTGGCAGCTCCTGGTCTCCCTTATTCCGATCCCCATTCCCCTGGTTCCTGGGCCTTAAAATTACAGGCGCGTTTGTGTGTCGGCGATTCGGGGTTTTATATATTTTTTGTCAGGGCCGGGCAGCCATAAAAGGAGAATAGCAAAGCGATATCTTGGCGGGGAATGGCAGCCGATTGTGCAGCAAAGAACACACATATATGTTTGTCTGGAAATTCATATTGCCGGTGAAAGGGAAAGTCACCGGGACTCGACACTCGACAGTCCGGGACTCGACTTATGCGCTCCCACATCTTGTGGCGGAAACCTGTCTGAGTCATCGCAAACTGTGCGTTGATGCGTTTGGGGAATTCGCTGATTTCGAGGCGACATCTACCGGCGGCATCAGTGGCAAAGCATCGGGTGCGTACGCTATGCCACACACTTCCTGGAAAGCTATCTCAGCCCAGAGGTCCCACACTCGGACAATTATGAGCCGCCGTTAGAGCCGGGCTCACTTGCCACATTTCAATGAAGCATGCAACAGGCATAGCAACTGCGATTGCAACTGCAACTGCAACTGCAGCAGCAACAGCAAATGCAACAGCCATCGCTTATCGGCTTCGGTTGGAGCTTTCTCAAGAGAAATGCCAGTGGAAGAGGCTCCAGGCGGATCGGGGCTTTTGCCTCGCTTTGCGTTGCCGGGGAGATCAAGTTGATTGAAGTGCCTTCGAAGCGGAATACAAACATGCGAGGAGCTGAAGCTGAAGCTGAGACTCCAGAACCCCAAAACTCTCTGAAGGAAGTGCAAACACACTCTGTGCTGGGCTACGTGCGCGAAGGGATACTACGAAAATATTGTCTTTGGCCTCTCATCGAGTCCTTCCATCGCCCTAAAACTAAGCCCCGACAATGGGCCACGTTCTGCCTTGGCCAACACTTCATTGGCCAGAGAAGAAGCCACACAGGCCAGGTGGGGGAAGGCCAGGGCCAAGACGCACACACAAATCGTAATGCCAAGTGCCCAAGTGCTCGACACGAGGATGCTGCATGGATGTGCCAGCTGGAGGAGCTGCGGCTGAGGACCGAAATCCGAAATCCCAAAACCGAAACCCGAAAACCAAGGCTGATGCTGAGGCTGAGGATGAGGATGATGATGATGAGGACGAGGACCAAGAATCGAGAAGATGTGCCAAGTCAGCGTGATCTGCGCAAAGTGACGAGTTTTTAATGAATTTGTTTAACTCAGGTCAGGCCCTGGCACCTAGTACGAGTGTATTTGAACCGCAGACACTGAGCCCAGTCTCCTGGGCCGGCTCTGACCCGCCGAGACATTGGTTCCGAACAGTTGCAGTCACTGAAAGGAACCTAAATAAATAATAAAGTCCTTCTCTATAAAGGACCGTCAGTTTTTGATGTCATTTCCCTTCACTTGAAAGGCAAATATAATTCTTGGGTTCTACTGTTTAAAACATGTATGGCAAATATCCACAAAAAGAATATTTTCAGCTAAAAAGATTAAGTCAACTATTCTCATTGGGGAATTATGCATAAATAAATTCTTGGAAAAAGGAGATCCTTTTTTCTCTTAACAACAAATGCAACAAATGCTTATCTATTTTTTTTTAGGTAATATTCCTTCCATTCAAATCGATTTGAAACCTATGCATATAATGTATTATAAACACTGTATTGCCTTAGAAAATTAATTTATATAACTTAAAATGAATCAAATATACTCGCAGTTACTCCCTTGACAAATCCCAATAAATACTCCTATTCTAACATTAATTTAGTCTTAATTATTTCAAGGTTTTACATTTTTTTGGGCAACCAAAGTTTCGTGGCACTTGTCATTGTGGGGTTTCCGTTCCGCCCCCGATGGCTGACGGCTCTGGAACCACTGTGCCTCGCTGTCTGCGTGGATGCTTGAGCAGATCCCATCCAAGTTGATGGCGCGACAGCCGAGGTCGCTGCCGCAGTCCGTGGCAAGTGCCCTGGCAGCGGCGTTGATGGGGATGTGGACGTGGATGTGGTTGCCGCGGCTCAAGTGCGCCTGCGACTAGGATTGGATCCCGGTGTGTGTGGATCGAGGAGGAGGTTGCAGGCTAGAGGCTGGAGGCGCTGACGGCCCGTGACGATATCCGAGGTGCAAGGAGAGCAGAGCGCAGAGCGCAGAGCGCTGCAGTGAGTGAGTTCCTGCCTCTTGAGGTCGTCCAAGTCGTCATCGTCCGCGACGACGCCAGCGTCTGGTCTAGGATGAGTGGTCTGGAATCTAGCAGAGCAAACAAAGGCCAGCTAACACTCGAGTTCCATCCAGTTTCCGACCCTCCAGGGGCGGTGGCGGTGGCGGTGCCGGGGGGCGTCCTTAGCCGGCCATGTCCTTCACAGTTCACTTTCGTTGACCACGCGGCGTTGACCATCTCCGCCAATACATTTGCCAGGCCTGGCCGTCTTTTTTTCCTTTAATTCTCCCGGTTTGCTCCTCTTGTGTTCAACAAAATGTTCCAAATTGTTGCGCACTGCAAACATGCCTGGAATTTGCGCTTAACAAACTTCGCCAAATGCTTTCCGTTTCGGTTTCGGCACTAAGAGAAAACTCGCATCAGGAAATGGCTTATTTGTCGAAAATTACGTATCAAATGTGGGTGAAATCGTGATAAGTGGAAACATCATCGTTAAAATGTAATGAGGCCACCCGCAACAAAAAAAAACCAATAATAATTACTCTGGCAATTATTCAAGCCAAGCTGTTTTCTCCGAGCAGTTGATATTTGATTGTTTTTGCTGTCAGTGTTGGGCCCGCTCCGCTGCTCCTCCAAGCTGCTCCTTGGTTTTTTTGGGCTTTTTTTGGGCCGTCCCTTTTGGCTGAAACCTATACGCGGCCCGCAAATAATTAAAACGCAAGCTGAGCCGCCGAAAAGTGTCTCCGGTTTTGAGCTTTGAGCGCGCGAGCGTTTCCCATAACGAAAGACTCGGGCAACAAACTCGACAAAGCACCCATCAACCCATCAACGGTGCGCAGACAGGCCGCAGTTACACGGCCGCCCCGTAATAGATCATTTTTCAAAGCCAGGTATTTGTTTAATTCGATTAACCCCTGGGCCTGGCACTGGCACTGGCACTGGCCTTAAGTATAACTATAACACGCCAAGCAGACCACCATCCGTTCGTTTGGTTCCCACCATATTGGCAAGAGCCACAGCCAGTCAGCCAGAAATGAAATCTATAAAACAAAGCTCCAACGAGTTCCAATTTATCATCAAAGCAGACATTAATTTTACACACACACAAAGCGAAGAGTGTGCGCGGAGCCACCCGGTTGATTTCATGCCTCGAAACGAGCCACAAAAATTAATGTTAATTAATTTGACTTAAACTGACGATTTCAACAGACACATTACTGCGGGGCATATGGCAAATCAAAATACACGAACAGAAATAAACGACAAATCAAAATGGAAACCAGGCGATGGCGTTCGACTGATAGGGCTCCATCGGTCCCCCAAAATCCCACTTAAAAGCTTTTTTCTCGCCCCCCAAAAAGACATCAAAACCAGGCGGCGCATAATTAACTTGTGTGCACTGCTGAATGCCTTTGAATGGAAATTCCAGCCATCGATTTTTATAGTGTGTTTGTTTAAGCTGCAGAAGGGGAAAGGGGAAAGGGGGGGAGGAAAAAAGATTTCTGGCCCGAACCTGCCACCATTGAATCGACATTGCAAATTCAATTAGGCCCGAACATGCTCTCACTTTATTAAATTAAACTGCACCCGAAAAATCGTGAGCCCAATTCTGAGTCAAAAACCCGTCTGTCTCTCTCTCCTTTTCTGATCCTCTCTGTTTCTCGGGTTCTCGCAGAAGAATGCAGTGTTCTTCGTTTTGCCGTCGCCTCGTCTTCTCGCCCAACAATTCTTCGGAGACGCGAGCCTCCGCGTCTTCGGTGTCTTCGAAGTCACAGCTCACAGCTCGCGATTCTGTCCTCGGGCCCGAGTGGAAATTCTCTAAACACGCTGTCAAGTTATGTCTACATTCCTTGATCATATTTTCTCCGACTGTTTCGTACCCGATCCCTTGGGTATATCGTTTTTCGAATTCACTAATATTTGTATTTTAACATATCAATAAATGCTTTTAAACGCGAGGCTATTCGTTTCCCATTTCCCAAACGCTTCGGACCGTTAATTATTATAATTTTCGTATCACTTTCCATTGGCCTGGTATCAGTTTTATGCCCGAGTATTAAAAGTAATGGGCATTTAGGCTCCGAAATACAAGTCTCAGCTCATAAGCGTTTGAAGAAGCATTGTGGTAAATTATGTAGACAACCGGAACGTAGCGCCCATTTCCGAAATTTGATATACCAAGGAATGGCATCTAATCATCTTCTTTATATTATTTAAAGTCAAGAGTTTATGCTGGTGGATATCGGTTAGTCGAGGCAATACAATACTGATTTAATTAATATTTTTGAGCTTGCTTCTTTGTTCCTTAAATATTTCGCTGGTTGATGAAATCTGCTAAGAGAGTTTCTTGCTTTATAGGCTTGACATAAGTATTTTTATTAATTTATTTATTTATTTTTAAAGAGTCAACACTGTAAATCTCTTGTCTATGGTTCTTTTTTGCTTGTTTTTTTCAGGACTCATTTTATCGCCTAAACCCGCGCTCCCCTCACCGCTCTCTTCGACTCAAATTCTAGTTTTTTAATGTGACGGAGCAAATGTGCCCCATTGAGCATAAAAATCATCAGCTGCAGCAACAACAACAGGCACTCAAAAAACGCTCCAAGATCGATCTCCCTCGTTAAATTTGAGTGAAACGAATGAGAAGAGCAGAGTTTCCCAAGCTGCTCTTAAGAGTTTGTGTCAAGTAAGCATGCATTTCTACATGGCCATGTAGAAATGAGAAAATCTGCTTTTAGATAGATCCACATGAGTAAGTTTGGAAAACCAAGTTTATTTAATCTCAGATTGAAAATAACCATTTAAAAATTTCAGAGCAGAGACTCGGTACTTGTGGCCTTAGTTGGAAAAATGCTTCGAAGTTGCCAGTTTGTTTGGACAGTGGCTCTGGTTGTTTATTTTCTACCTACCGACGGGTTGGCCAAAAAGGTTTGAACTCTATTTGAGGGGTATTGCACAAAATAATTAAAAAAGCAACATTATAGTAGTCCAATAGAATCAATTTTGAAACAAATAAGATAAATAAAACGCTGGAAAGCCCTCTGCCGGAGCTTTGAAAGCATAACCTAACATTTTAAGGATGTAGGGAAATTCAAAAAGCTTATTTTTAAAGAGTTGACCTATTTCTTATATTCTTTAGCAAATAGTGTTTCACACAATGCAATGCTCTTTGAAGAATAAGCTATTCTCAAAGATTGTGTGCCACTTGGACTCACCTACATCTTTAACCATTCATGTTAGCATTGCGGAGCAGGAGCCGGCCAACAACGTTTTGGCCGTGATTGAGCTTAAGCTTTTTCCAGAGGGCTATCGGAAAATGATGCGACTGAAAAACATCCGCGTGGATCTGTGCAATTTAAAGAGGCTCGTTGACAAGAAATCCTTGATGGGAATATATTACAAGAGCTTGCGTCGAGCAGCTGCTAATTTTCCCGATAAATGTCCATTCAAGAAGGTAATATATAAAAATCTTTCTATTTATCACAAGAAATATTCCCAAAAGCCTATTTGTTTTTTAGAACACCACCTACTCCCTAAAGCGACTGCAGTTCGATGGAAATGATATGCCGCAGTACTTGCCAGATTTCAATTACACATTTACTGCCAAGTTTTACGGCAACAATGAACTGGGAATCGAAGCTTATGCCACTGGGGCCTTCTATGAAATCGAACCGGATGCAAAAAAGAATTAATTTAAAATATATGCCCATAGGAAAACTATGAAAACATTCCAAACATTCGATTCACGCTTTTTAAACATTGGGAAACTAATTAAAATCATTCGGAAAAGCCAGTTTCATATTTAGATAACAGTTTTATAGTCAATTAATCTTAGAAAAGCGTGCAATTTGGCCGAATCCCATCGATCCACATGAGTAAATCTAACATTTTACCTCCCGATATACGAATAAAAAATCCAATATAAAATGTGGGCTTGCAATTTATTGACTCTTTAATTCCGACGTTTCGAAATGTTTCGAAGGTTCGATTTGTTATTGGCCATGGCTTTTATAATCTGGTTATTTCCCAGAGGCGGAATTTCGAAAAAGGTATGTGCACAAATAAGATAAATAAAAGTATATCCTATTTAAATATATCTTCTCCCTACGACCCTAGCAAATCGTATTTAATTCAATGAAATGTACCATTAAGTCCAAGTTGATATCGAAGGTATTATGCAGCGTAGACACACCCTTCTCGTTGACCATACATGTTACCATTGGGGAGCAGGAATCTCTTAGCAATGTTACTGCCTTGACCGGCCTGAAAATGTGGGCTTATGGTCGAGAGAAGGGTATGCATGTGAAAAACCTCCGCGTAGAACTTTGCCAGTTGAAGAAAATGGTTGCAAAAAAGTCTATGTTGGGAATCATCTACAAAAGTTTTCGGCGATCAGCAGCCAATTTTCCTGAAAAATGTCCTTTTGAGAGGGTAAGTAAGTAGTTAAAAAGTATCATCATTTCATAACATTATTTTTCTGTATCGAAGAACACCACCTACTCCTTGAAGCGTTTAAGGTTCGATGGTGTTGACATGCCGCAGTACGTTCCCGAGTTTAACTACACATTAAGTGGCAGGATATATGCCAACAAGGAAGTGGTTATAGAAGTTTTGGCAACCGGTGACTTCCTAGATATCAAAATGGATCCATGAAAAACTAACTCACACTCAAAACGCGTTGCAATTATAAAGAATGATGAGAATTCTGAGGGATTCCCGAAACCACAATTACTAAATAAATAAAGGTTTTCACCAGGTTTAATAATATATATTTATTGTATAAATTGTACCCTTTATATAGTTTTGTATTTTGATTGTTTTCGACGCACAAAGTCGTTGGTTTTTTACTGGTGATTACTATGAAATACACACATCATTTTGGTTGGCAATAGAGCGACTCAACTGAGTAGGTTCACAAATTGAATAGATATTATCTTAAAAATTATTGATAGTCAGTGTGGAGGCTCCAATTAAAATGTTCCGCAGCGGAGGCTTGATTGGCTAATAAATCATGCCATGTTTTAGTTGCCAAAATGTTTCGGAACTACGAACTCATCTCGGCGCTGGTTCTTCTCGTTTGCGGGATTATTTTCGAAGGATTTGCCAAAAAGGTTTGAACTGTTTTATTTTAGGAAGGAAAATATAAGTCGCCTACGGCAGGAAGGGATTATATTGCCTTACATTTTCATAATCCATTCGTGTAACCTCGGCAGATTGTGATCCACTCTTTCGAATGCTCCGCCAAGAGTAAAATTGTCGCTAAGGTGGTTTGCCAGCGGGATCCCCCCCTAAGTGTAAACATAACCTTGACCACCGCCGAGGAGGAGGCTTCCGATGTTTTCGGCTCGGTCGATTTAAAGGTCTATCCCCGAGGTTACAGGAGGTCGATGGACCTGAAGTTCAAGTGGAATCTCTGTAACCTGACGCGACAAAGCGAGCAACGCTCCTTGCTTGGGGAGACCTACAGGGACCTACTGCGGGCCGCTGTGAATTTTCCCAAAAAATGCCCGTTCGAGAGAGTGAGGATCCGTTCGTCTATCAATATCCTAAATTCGATTACCACTGATGTTTTTCGTTTTTGGCAGAACACCACCATCTCCCTGCTCGGCCTGCAGTTCAGTCCTCTTTCCATTCCGCATTACTATCCCGAGGCAAATTTCACTTTTATGGCAAGGTTCTATGCTAATAGAAAGCTAGCTTTTACGGCCAATGCTGGTGGTGCCTTTTGTGATAATGGGATAGTCAAAAGGCCGAGTTTCATGCCCTCAACTCCTGGTGGCAGTTGTGAAGTTAAAATAAATGATACAACTCAGCCTGCCAAGGCATAATGTTTAGTTTTCTAAATACACCAACTATTTGCTGCCCTACTCTTTACTCTTTACTGGATTGAAACGATTGATTGGCTTACGTTTTTCTTATAACTTCAGCAAGTGGTCTTCGAATCGGTCAAGTGCACGCTAAAGACCAAAATAATCCCCATAGTTACCTGCAAGATAGAGTCACCTTTGGCCCTGACCGTGAATGCGACCATTGGCGACAAGGAGCCGGTTAACACCCTCTTGGCCGTCATCGACCTACAAGTCTTCACCGAAGACGCCAAGAATGCTCTGCGCTTGAAGAACATCCGTGTGGAACTGTGCGACCTGAAAAGAATTCTCAAAAAGCAATCCTGGATGGCAATCTACTATAGAACACTGCGTCGATCGGCCGCCAACTTTCCCGAGAAGTGTCCCTTTCTAATGGTAATGGAAATAAATCGTGTCATTGGCATCGTTTTCCCCCATCTAATTGAATGCTTGCCAGAACACCACCTACACCCTGAAGCGAATTCAGTTCGATGGCAACGATATGCCGCAGTACATGCCCGATTTCAATTACACGCTCTATGCCAAGTTTTACGCCAACAAAAAGCTGTCAATCGAAATGAATGCCAACGGTGGATTCTACCAGGTCTACAGGAGATTCAAATAAACTCTGCCGCCGAAAATGTATAAAATGAGTATAAAACAAATAAATGCATGGTTAAAAAACAATAAACACTTGGGTTATATTTATTTCATTTGGGGGTACAATTTATTGTCGGCTCAATAATTGACAGTACTTAATTCATGTGTTTATGCAATTTTACTTATGAAAATTTGTATTTAAATTAAGTGAAAATTTCTGTATTTCGAATTTCTTCAATTAATAAATTGCTAATAAGAAATCTTTGACATTAAAAATCAGTTTGACTCAATTAAAATGTAATAATATTCACTTTTTTGAATTTCACATATTATAGACCCTGAAAAGTCGTCCTTATAGTAATATCTATTAAATATCTATTTGTTCTCGTCCTTATGGCAACGATGTAGGTGTTGTATTAGTTCTATACAAGTTTTTCTCCATTGCAAACTTAAACTAATGTTTGGCACAATGTAAATTAAATTGCAATAATCTACTATGACATTTTCGAAACCGTTTGTGATGATAATTTTTCCCCTTTATGGTTTTTTACTAAATAGTGACAATAATTATTATTAGATCCCAGAATAAACCTGTGATTTCTGTTGACCAGTTAATAAATTTGTATTCGGAGTTTATGAGGGAACCTCCCTCGGCCGTTAAGATCCAATTAAAAGCAATTTGTTCTGATTTTGGCTGAAATATTTATATATTTTACAGGGCCGCCTGAAGAGCGTGCTACAACTGGCTCAAAGAGAGCCCAGGGATTCCACTCAAAACCGGCATGCGAGTGGCCCGGAGCAGCCAAAGAGCCGAGATGAGTGAGCGGGCAGTGCGGCTTTAACTAGGCCCGGGCAGCAGAGCTCGGCGGTCAGTTCTTCAGCGAAACCCGAAGCGAGCGGACGCAGGCGCGCACACACTCGTCGCACCCAAAATCCATCCGTCAGATACATTTTTGCCCTGGAGCAAGTTTGAGAATCGCGATACCAAAACGCCGCGCGTAGTGCGACACAAACGTCTAAGCCGCAGAACACGAGTTCGGAAACCGGCAATCGGTAACCGGGAACCGCAGGACAAACCTTTCTGGCAACAAGCCAGAAAATAAATAAAGCGGAGGCATAAAAATTCCTCACATCGTTCGGCGCGCAGCTCGACGAGATCGAAGGCGCGGACAAAAAGCCTAAAATAAAAGTCGAGGCGAGAAATAAAACAAACCCTCCGATCGTGGCGTGGGGCTTGGAGGTGCGAGACGAGAAATTAAATTGATAAAGCCTAAAAAGCCGAGACAGCAGCAGCAGCAGCAGCAGCAGAAGCAGCAGCAGCAGCGATCCTAGGACTTTGTCGTCTGTGTGTCCCCTTCCCGGCCCTTCCTGGCAACCGTCCCTGGCTGTTGTCCTCTTGGCCGTGGTTATATTGTGGTGTGTTTGTTTGCCCAGCGCGCGGGCAATTATCGGACGGATCGGCGGCTGGGAATTCAACCCGACAAGCGCGAACTGTGGTGTCCTATGTGTGGTGTGCACAAAGCGCGTGAGTGTGTGGCAAATAGCTCAGAGCCACGAAATTGTTTTTATCGCCGCACCGAAATCGCCAACTGCAGAAATTAAAAGCAAAAAGCCACCACCACCAGAGAGTGAACCGTACTGAACTGAACTGAAGGGCAGCAAAGCAAAGTGAAGCTAGTGCCCGCAAAATATTAACCCGCCGGGCCAGCGATCGCCCACAAACAAACAAACAAACGAACCAGGCAGCCAACCAACCAGCCAACCAGCAACCAGCCAACAAACGGCCAGCGAAAATGTATAATAAAAAATTACAGCAAGTGATCGTGCAGAAAATAGATCGATAAACTCAAAGCCCAAACCCCAAACCCCCAAACCCCAAAGCCCAAGCCCCAAACCCCAAACCAGAGGCGAACTCGAGCCCAAAAACCACAAAAAAACAAAACGAAGGCAACGCTGTCCAGCGGTATAAAAATAAATAAACGAGCGACGATCTGCGAGCGATCAAGGAACTTTAGCAGGAAGAGCACGTTTCTGTGTTTTTGTTTCAATTTCAATTGTGGAAATCGTAGAGGAAAAATTTCGAACCGGTCTGAGGACGACAGCGACCAAGATCAGGAACCAAGAACCAAGCACCAAGCACCAAGAATCGAGCTTTGAGCAGCGAGAACCGAAAACCGAAAGCCGATATTTATTAAACAAAGACAGAAATTAATTTCACGACTTTGCTGGAGAGCCACCCTCTTCTTGCCACCGCCAGCACTACCACTACCACTGCCACTGCCAGCGTCACCTGCCCCCCATGCGCGGCTTGAACTTTGAGCCAGAGGTCTGGGCTTGAGCAGGGAACTAGGGATCTTCGGTTCGCCGGCAAAATGTACGACATCAAGCGCCTGGAAGCCGGACAACAGCAACAGCACCAACAGCACCAGCAGCAGCAGCAGCAACTTCAGCGACTTCAGCAACAACCAGCACTGGGCCTTGACCTGAGCGGTCAGCAGCTCACCTGCAGCGTGATCGCAGCGCCCTCCCTCAGGATCCACAGCCAGAGCCACTCCAACCCGAATCCCGATCCCAGCGAGGCCACCCACATGACGCTGCTGTCTCTGCGCCGGCGCCGATCGCTCCAGCGGCGCGCCTGCCTCCTCAGCATCCTGGCCGCCTTCGTCTTTGGCATGGCACTGGGCGTGGTCGTGCCCATGTTCGGTCTGCCCCGCCACGTTGATTCCCCCGCCGATTCGGAGGCTCCGCCCGGTGCTTTGCTAGAGGAGATCGTCGTGGAGCCGCTGCAGAGCAACTTTCGAGTGGCCTTCATCAAGGAGGAGCAGGATTCGGAGCTGAGTGCCGAGCAGGTCTTTCGGAATGCCTTCCACCTGGAACAGGACAAGGATGCCCCCGATTCCATGGTGGTCAAGAAGCTGGACACCAACGATGGCAGCATCAAGGAGTTCCATGTCCAGCGCACGGCTAGTGGACGATACCGCAAGGGTCCGGAGCGGAGACTAACCAAAAAAACTGCCGAGCGGATGCTGCAAACGGAGACGCTCCGCTCGCCGGCGACCGCCACATCGGATTCAAGTGCCAATCCCCTGCACGCCGGCCTCATCGAGGAGGACGTCTTCTGGGGGCCCGTGGTGGAGAAAGCCCTGCCCCGGGGCTTCGCCTCCGAGGATCAACTCAGCTGGGAGCGCTTTGTGGGCCAGCAGGGGCGAGTGGTGCGCCTGGAGCAGGGCTGCGGCCGCATGCAGAACCGCCTGGTGGTGTTCGCCGATGGGACGAGAGCCTGCGCCCGCTACCGCCAGAACACGGACCAGATCCAGGGCGAGATCTTCAGCTACTACCTGGGACAGCTGCTGAACATCAGCAATCTGGCGCCGAGTGCCGCCACCGTGGTGGACACCAGCACACCGAGCTGGGCGGCTGCCTTGGGCGACATCACGCAGGCGCAGTGGAAGGAGCGCCGGCCGGTGGTGCTGACCCGCTGGCTGTCCGACCTCGAACCGGCTGGCATTCCACAGCCCTTCCAGCCGCTGGAGCGGCACCTCAACAAGCACGACGTCTGGAATCTGACGCGCCAATTGGCGGGGGACTCGCGGGCGATGGAGGCCGAAATGCAGACGCGTGGATTTCTCAAGCGGTTGGGGGCTGCCAGTTCGCCAAGCTCCGATCATCAATCAAGTGCGATTGAGGAGACGGGAGCTGCTGGAGGAGCTGGAGGAGCAGGCGCAGGAGCCGCAGATGGAGGAGCCGCTCTGGTGCAGCGGCTAATTGAATTGGCACAATGGTCCGATTTAATCGTCTTCGATTACCTGATCGCGAACCTCGATCGCGTGGTTAATAACCTGTACAACTTCCAATGGAACGCCGACATTATGGCCGCCCCGGCCCATAACCTCGCCCGCCAGCCCGCCTCGCAGCTGCTCGTCTTCCTGGACAACGAGAGCGGCCTGCTGCACGGCTATCGGCTGCTGAAGAAATACGAGGCCTATCACAGCCTCCTGCTGGACAACCTCTGCGTCTTCCGGCGTCCCACCATCGAGGCTCTGCGCCGGCTACGGGCCGAGGGAGCGGGCCAAAAGCTGAGGGACCTCTTCGAGCGAACGACCAGCGCCGGAGTACGGGATGTGCTGCCCTCGCTGCCGGACAAGTCCGTCAAGATCCTGGTGGAGCGCATCGATCGGGTGCTAGGACAGGTGCAAAAGTGCCAGGGCAGCTAATTGGAAGCGACCCAACCCTCGACTGATCAGCTGTAAATAAGGAGGAGCATCTTCATCTGGATAGTCAAGGATGCGGGGGCGTACGCCGGGGGGCTTTAGATAATGTTGTCTAGGAAAAGCAAAGCTCCTTTGTACATTTAAAATTTAATGAAATTACACAATTACCATCAGAAACCGGATAGACAAGCGTACGACCCCCTAGAGCGTAGATCCAAGTATTAGAGGATGTTTAATTGTAAATGCCAGAGTATTAAGCTTACCCCCTTGAAATGTATCTGTATAAACTAAGCGTAGCTAGCATTAACAACAATCTGTGTGTGATATTTGTCTAAGAAAAGCAGGCCTAAGTAGATTTCATTTTACCTTTTACAACCAATAAACAACGGATATACCGAAAACCGAACGAAATGCGCCAACCGAATGTCATTTTGAAATATGGAAAACCATCCAACAGATGCACATGCAGATGCAGATGCAGATCTGCAGATACACGAGTATCTTCTGGGTATCTGAGCACGCCTGCGCCTTGTGAGAACTTACATAGTCATGACAATAAATTGTCATTGATCTTTTTTTGCAGGTGAGATGGAGACAGAGTTTCAGATGGAGTCGGAGTCGGAGTCTCGTTCCCGTTTGCGTCCCCCCGCCTCTATCCCAGGCATTTGTCAACTTGCCGCTGGTGCCCCTTGGATGGGACTTGCCACATAATGCATAGAGTGCTGTGGCGGCACTCGCACACAGATACTCGTACCAGATACACCGAGTCAGAATCTTCTGCTGCTTTTCATAATATCTTCATAAGCATTTGAGAGTCAGGCGACTCTCCGGCTCTCTTGTGCCAAGGAGAAAAATGGAGCCAGGCCGGGTCGGAATCCAAGCCAGTTCCAGATACTTTCCACACACAAGCACATGCTGGGCCTGGTCTGCTGCACGCTGCACGCTCTTGTGGATACAACGTCTACATCTCTCCTCCTCCTCCTCCGGCCTGCTTGCCATACCCATTCCCATTCCCGTGCCCAGTCCCGGCCTCCCTGTCTGACTTTAAGATTTAAGATCGCTGCTCATTAAGTGCGTCCGCGTGTCTCAGCGACAAGATGCTGAGAATCTTTTCTCTACCTCTCCCTGTCTCTCCGATTCTCCTCCAGCTCTCCGTTTCTCCGCTTCTCCGGTCTCTGTCGCACGTTTTGCATCTGATTTCGCTGCGTATATTTTATTGGACACCAGAGTAGTTCACGTAAATAAAAATGAAATGAACCAAGGCGCACGGATGAAGTGGCAAGTGAAGCTCCAGGGAGATGGAAATATAGCTGCACCGAAAGAAAATGGTATTGGGTATTATCCTGCCAAGAAAAGATTTCCCAAGACAGCAAAATTTACTGATCCTCATGAGGTTTCTTTCAGGGAATTATTACAAACAGAAAACAATCAGCAATTGTCGAGTGCTTGATAAGTTTTTCGGCCATGTGTGCATGAGTCGGCTGGGAAGATCTAGGAAAGTTAGGAGGTAGAGATGGCTTTTCACATGTGCTAACCACCAAAAAATGTGGCCCGGACGCCGAGTTAATCAACTCACGCCTGAGCAGAGCACAGATATTTTGATAACCCGTTTCGGTCCCGCCAGATAAAGTATCTCCATCGCAGGCGCTCGGGAGAGAGCGAGAGCTGCATAAAAAATCGTTCGGCTAGTTTAATAAATATATCAAATAACCTAAAGACGTGTTAGGGAACTTGTGACTTTAACACGTTCACAGACTTGGCCGCAAAACTCATTTTCGAATATCGTCTTACCTTTTCGGTTCGCTCCGGGCCGTACAATGTATCTTGCATTGAGTCGACTTGGCTCCGACTCGGACTTGGACTCGGGCTTAGACTCTGGGGCCCGGCTTGGGGCCTGGCATCTCAAAATGAAACCATAATAAAACAATATAATTGAGAGATGGTCGGTGGGAGAACGTAGAAACCGAGATACTATAGAGCAACCTGAGACACGGTACCTCGGAAATCTGTTTGCCCACCAACCGAGTCTTTGTTTACACTTTACAGTTTACAGTTTACACGGTTTATGGCCCAAAATCTGCAAACGCCAAACAAATGTGCCAACATCCACGGCGCGCTGCTTTATGAACAACTTATTAATACGGGCGCTGCCACAAATGAAACCAAAAACGCTTTATGGCCACGGATCATAAAACGCCCGAGGGCCCCATAAAACGTAATGCCACTAATGCTAATCCCCGGCTTCCAATTGCCGCTCGTAGATGCCATGGCAGTGGAGTATCTAGAATATCGTAAAGAATCGCTGCTATTGATCCAAATAGAATTATACGAGCACTTAAATCTAGCTATGACTTCCACAAACAATCATTTCTTTTCATCGAGATTTTATATCTAGAATCGGAACAGATCATAAAGTGTTTATACTAAGAAATGCAAGAGCAAAAGTTAGGAACTTTTACGGGAAACAAAACAAATGTAATATTGCTGTTATCTTTGGAAACTTTATAAAGAATCTTGTAAATTAAATCTAACTATTGATTTCGCAACTCTAGAGAAACCCTTTAAATAATCTAGTAAACCATTTAACTCTAATACCTCTAATACAAAATACTCGTATAATACTTATAATTTTAAAGGGAAATGGTACTAGAGGTAGGTTCGCCTCGGTGCACGAGTGATAATAATACTAGAAACAAAAAAAAAAGTAATCTTGTTAGTATCATAGGGGTCATATAGTATACAACTCTTTGGTAAATTACATTTTGCTAATATCATAGTAGTCAAAAAGTATACAACCTTTGGAAAACCTTTATATCATCTAGCACCATTTAACTTTAATACCATTAAGGCAAATTATAATATTATTTTAATGTACTGCACGAGTGAGTGCTAATTTCCGACCATAAAAATATCCAGTTCAAGCCCATATATCAGATCATAAAGCGTTTGTATTAAGAAATGCAAGAGCAAACAATAGGATATTTTACTGAAAACAAAGCAAAGTAAATCTTGCTAGTATCATAAGTATACCAGCCATTGGAAAACCTATACAGCATATAGTAAACCGTTTAATTCTAATACCTCCAATACAAATTACAATATGATTTTGATGGGAAATGGTACTAGACTTGGGTTGCAAGCTCGCTTCGGTGCACTCACTCACTCGAGCTAATTTCCGACCATAAAAATTTCAAGTTCAAGCCCATATATTTCAGCCGCATGTTGACTCGGGCCTGGCCAATACATCCTGGCTAGTTGTGCGGCGGCGATCAAGTCGTTGCCTCAGTTTTTCTTGAACGCCTGGCAGGGCAAACAAATCTGCCCGTTTCTCCCGGCTGCTTGTTGTTGTCTGGCGGTTGTTGTTGCTGCCCATGGTCGCTGTGTGTGCACAATAATTTGCATATTTGTATGCTCCGTACGCCATACTCCACTATGTTATATTGCAGCGAATATACGGGAACGGAGAGCCGGGCCGCGTTGTTGCATGCAATATTTTCTCGTGTTGTGTGTTTACTCTTTTCGCTTTTATTTAATGTCCGCGCGCCGGTCTCCTTGCCCCTCAGCCAACTTGTGGCTGTTGCAGTTGCAGTTGCTGCGGCTGTGGCTGGTGCGTTTACAGCGAAAATTCTAAACAAATTGCTTCCGCACCTGCAGCTACGTAAGAGATATATATGGAAAAAAGAATATTCAACAAAAATCAATGCACCGGCGACCTGGAATCCACACAGTTGCCATATATGTGGTATATAGCTGAAGATACACGCCCGGCAGTCAGAAGAGTCAGCTCCTTTGTGCCCCGGCATAATGGGAGGCATTGTGCCGGCGAAGACCATCAAAATAAAACATTTCCCCACTTGTAAAAAGAAAGCCCTTGGCAGGCAAATCGAATCGAACTGCATCACATCATATCATAATCCTGACAAAGGCCAAAAACCAAATGGAATGCCCAACAAAGGCCAAGGAAAGGGAGAGTTCAAATCTTTTCTTTCTATTTTTCGGTTAAGTGCGCATCCCTTGGGGGCATGGGGAAAATTATATGGAAAAAGGTTTCCAGGCGCGAGCAGCTCAGAATTTATGGTCGGCACTTTTTTGGGATCTGATGAAAAACCTTCTTTCATTTTACACCTGAAATACTGGGAGGGATGGGAGATGCTTAACTGCCTTTTCTTGGGAGTCTCCTCTGCTTGTTAACATTGGCTCGGTATCTTGGTGGCTCGGTGAAGAAGAAAGGCCCTGGCCAGAGACCAGAGATCGGGATTCGATGGCTTTGATAGGCAAAGCGAGGGGGCTGATAAGCCGACAACGTTTCCAGCTAAAACATGGCTTTTGATTTTAGTCGCTGGTCGAGGAAAGCGATAGATTTGGTAAGCCATTAAACGATATTGCTGATTAATTTACCCAAAACTGGTCAATGATTCTGTCGTTTTGACATTGACGAAGTGCCGAAATTTGTCTGGTCTCTGTTCTGATCTATCTGACATGGCATTGGCCTCCCAAAAAAACAACTGAAATCCGTCTACCCGGCTCGCTGGCTCGCTCTATCGTATCTGCATCTTTGGGATAACCTGTTTTCGATTGTCTGGAGTCTGTTTGTTGTGCTGCCGTCTCGCTTTTTCGGCCGAATCAGGTGAAGTGAGTTGATTGATTGCGCTAATTTATAACGACAATGGGTCAGATCGCACATGGGACCTTTGAGCCTCTCTCATCCCGGCACGGCAGCCAGAAGAAAGCCCCAAAGTCGGACCTGGGCTGTTGGAATCCATTAAACACAGCCCGAGCCCTGAGCCCGGCTTCTGCCTGTCTGCCTGCCTGCCTGCTTGCCTGCCTGCCTGCCTGCCTGTCTTGATGATGATGATGCGAGCAGCCCGCTGATGAATGAATCTTTTCAATTTGGAAATTTTCAAACAAATTTGTCAAAAACGCACAGCAGACCGAGGGACAGACAGGGGGGCCAGTTATGCAAACCAATGAAATTTCAAGTTTGTTGCCTAAGTCTTTTGTTCTGCAGCTGCGTCTGCGACTGCTGCTGCTGCTGCTGCTGCATTTTCCTGGCTTTTCTAGTTAATTGCTCGTGATTGAATTATAAATGCATGCAACATGGTTGCAGCGACGACCCTCCTCTGAGCTAATGTGCAACATAATAATATGAATCCAACCAAATCCGACATGCTTGCCCCAAATCTAAGGCGATCTCCGTTGGCTCCATGGAGAATTTCAGAGATTTCATAGAAACCATTCGGTTATCATAAATTATAAAGCCTACAAGTTGAACTAGTCCAACATAAGAAGGAAAGCGGTTCTCGAAAAAAAAACACAAACCAAAAACGAAGATTGGAAACTCAAAACTGAAGAGCGGAGACAAGCTTTAACACCTTGGTCCAAGTCAAGCATTTGTTGTTAAACAAAGACGAAGAGGGTCAGACGAGTTTAAGGCAGTCCCAACGGGGAGCGACAGGGTTTGAGGCGGGGACAAGGGGCAAGGGCCAGGGTCTGGGGCAGGGGCATGGGCAGCGGCTGGGGGAGAAACAAATTAACAGACACCTGAAAATGGGCTCGAGACACCATCACAACACAACGGAACGTTTAAGATATGCGGGCTCTCCGGCTCGCAAGCTGGTCTGTTTTGGAAAACCATTTCTCGAATAATTAAAACCCAAAGCCATCAAATGAAGACAAAGAGTCGATTAGTAATCTGTGCAAATGCATAT
This sequence comes from Drosophila ironensis, assembly GCA_021223825.1. NCBI lineage: Eukaryota > Metazoa > Arthropoda > Insecta > Diptera > Drosophilidae > Drosophila > Drosophila ironensis. Next base: position 713,685 of record JAJJHQ010010690.1, read on the forward strand.
ATGATGGACCAGGGAGGGCGTGGCCTAGCCGCATAACAATCATAACCTGCCCTCACAGTTCCCGCGGGATTCCTTCCTGCATACCAAGAGAAAAACACAAAACTCAAATGGTACCCACTAAGCGAGACCCCCGCCGATCCGAACTGTTTGCTTTTAGCCATGTTGCTCTTTCAATTACAATCAGCGATCATGGATCTGTTTAATTAGTTGTTTGGGTCGCACCCCAATCCATGTAATTGACTGCGGACCGCGCACCGCCGACCGGCTGACCTTCAGAAGAACAGCCAGCCAGCAAGCGGAGCGGGCCAATTGCCATCGCCCGATCTGCATAATGAAAATTTATAGATTGCTTATGATAAATTTTTGAGATAGATACCTTCTGGGGCAATTGCTCCTCCACCCGCCGCGGCTCCGTCTATTTTCGAGGCTTTGTGATCAGTGGCGGCGACAAACGCTCCGTAATTGCATTGGAAAATGGACGATGTTAGCTTTAATGTTCACTTTAACGTCTTGTATTGCATGTTAGTTGACTTTGGTCTCTAAAATAATTCACACAGCCGGTACAGTGAATTCCAGCTAATAACAAACCTATGTGCAAGATGCAAGACTTGTTATTTCAAATTGGTTGAAATAGTATCGCTAGTTAGTTTTAAGATATGACTACAAGTGCAAGGCATTTGATTAATGATCCCCCCTTTTGGTTGCCTTCTCGGGGGATGGCCACTGTGGGACAAATATATCTGGTCGATTCTGTTTTTAGCTCGGATTTTCTCACACAATCGCATCTGTGGGGTTGGCGCCATTTGGACGACCACTCAGAGTTCCAGTTGCACTCGCAGTCGCGGTTCCAGTTTCGCATGACTCCGAGGCTCGCGTGGGCGAGCTCCGTGTGCAGTCGTAGCCCCGCACATTACGCCCCTTAAGCCGAGAATACTATATGTTCTAATTGAGTCGCCCAACAAAGTGGCAGCGGGTGGCGGGGGAGGGGGGAGAGGCAGAGGCAAATGCAAATGCAAATATCGCATGCAAAGTGGCTGAGAGCTTAACCTTCAAACAATGCCCCGATCAATTTATCACATCGCCAAGATCCAGAGACCCAACCATTCGCAGCTTCTCCACGCACAAGTATCTGAATCTTGCGGAGCGTATCTGTAGGATCCATCGGCGAGTGTGCGTGGATTTATGAACATCTCTTTGTGTGGATATGTCTTTGTTATTTTGTTTCTGTGGTTAACTTTCATTAGCTTTCTAATGTTTGTCACTGCCACAGTCTCTGGGACTCCACCAATCCCCAGTCCCCTGTCATTTCGTTTTACTGTCACTCAAATCTTTATAAGATTTTCCTCTTTCTTCAAGTTCTGCTTAGCGGTTCTTTTGGCTCTCTGCCTATTGTAAATATATTTTTCCATTATTTTCCATTAGTTTTCACTCGTTTGTTACATTCCCTCTCCGATTGTGTGTGTCCCCCTGCCCTGTCGATCCCTCATCCCGATTCTTCCCCATACGAGTGTGCGAGTATGTATATTTCTCCTTTTCTCTGTTTGTCTCTGAGCCTGTTTTTGTTGGATTTTGTTGTGTTTGGTGTTTGGTGTTGGCGTGGTCGTTACACAGGTTGTTGCTGTTGCTCTCCGTGTTGCCGCTGTGGTTGTTGCTGTTGCATATTGGTTATTATCTTTGAAGCGCATCGCTGCGGTGCGTTTACCGATGCCGTCTGCCAGCCTCTTGTGCGTATTTGGCCGCAGAGTGGACCGAAACCTGCACCGGGAGAAACGATCCATCAAACCCCAAATAGGGATAGAAATTATAAGATTCACAAGGCATATGATTCACGATTGGGTTCAGGATTGGCTTTGAAATAAAGGGTATACATTGTTGAAACCCAGTAGTATCGTAGGAAATAGATACGGCATAAAAGTATTACCAAAAGCTTTGAAATACGAGTAGGTTATAGTTTCTTAAATGAGATGGTAGAATATACGGGAAATAAGGTAGAAACAATTTGGTAAAAACAATGAAACCCGACAGTATGAGTATCATAGGACAGATATTATAAGATTTAAAAGACATAATCTTTAGGATTGGGCTAACAATAGCTTGCAAATAAGTTATAGTTTCTTAAATATGATGATAAGCTATAAACGGAATAAATTAGAAATTATTTATGAAGCCCGCAAGTATCATAAGATAGAAATTATAAGATTTAAAGGGCATATGCTTGAGGATTGGGATATACATTCTTAAATAAGATGGTATACTATAAATTACATAGGAAAGAAACAAAGACCTTTAAAAATAGTTCATAGTTTATTTAAGGAGATGGAAAGATATAAAAGAAAAACAATTTAAAACCCCAAAGGATCCTAAGCTTAAAATTATAAGACTCAAATTGCATATGGTTCTGAATTTGGATTAAATTTTTACCAACAGCCTTGAAAAAGCCAAGATCTTGAAACTGTAGTGTTTCAAAAGCTTGATAGCTTTGCAAAACGATCTAAATGGAAAATTTGGAAACAAATAAGCAGGGAGTTTTTTCAGAGTGCCTTTCCCTCGTCTGAGGTTGAGTGACGGAATGATGTTAACACAAAACCAGTTTCATTGACAATACATGGATGAGGCTGTTGCAGCCCCGACGTATTCTTCTGTGTTTTTCTCCCCATTTTGGTGTTTGCGCTGCCTTTTTTGATGGATGGTTGACAAAAGGCAGATCGCAGAGCTGCGAGCTGTGAGCTGTGAGCCCAGACCCCAGACCTCAGAGCGCAGACCGCAGCTTTATTTGTCTGGTTTGATTTGAGTACACACAGATGCAGGCAACTGTCATTGGGGCTGTCAAATCGCGTTAATATCACCAAACTGTCAAATTACAGAGACCGGCGGCGGGCTCAAATGTTTGGCCAGCCCATCGACCGGCTCACAGTTGGTGACTCAATTAAAAGATGTTATTCATGAGCCGTGCGGGTCGTGCGATTGGAGCGCCACTTGATCTGGAGATCGTCATCGGAAACACGCGTTTACAATACTTGATATTGGCGAACCGCTGATTGGTCTATTTCTTCTTGGCCGCCACGCAGAAAGGGCCGACAAAAGCCGTTCGGTGTGTTTTGCCCTGCTTTTTGCCTAATGACAGCGGCTCTTGGCCATCTTGGTGGCGGGCCCCGATGATCCCGCGCGATTGGCGGAGTGGAACAGTTCCTAGGCTTAATTACTTCATTATGGCCGAGGCCATGGTCTTCACTTCGATGTGGTAAATGCATTTGGTCCGGGCCTAAGCCGTTAATATCGGAAACTCTATACTACACTCCGCTTACGGAGTCTGGCCGACCGCTCGAAAGTTCACCAGGTTCGTTCTTGGCAATTAAAATCGAGTGGAAATAAATAAAGGCAAAACCAATTCAGAACACACACAAAGCTCACATTTCTCTTCGCAGCCTCGAAAAGGTGTCGAAAGTTCAAGCTGTTTTGTGGCTTCGCTTCATTTTTGTCTTGAAGTCTCGTAGTTTGGTGGTATTGCTAGTTATTGCCTTTGCGCTTTTTATAGGCCACAAAGAGGAAAATGCTGGAATGCCGAGTGCAATAAATCTTTTAACGACAGTTGATCATCTCCTCCGCTCTTGCACTTGCAGTTCATTCCTTTCCTTTGGTTTCTGCCTTCAGAGGGGGAAAGGTTTTTGGGAAGGTCAACTTGGCATGGCATGGCTAATCTTGGGCAGTGAAATCTTCCTCTTGGAAATGCCCGAATGCCTGCCCCAGATACCCCCAACCTTTGTCTGTTTGTTTGTTCATAAAATTATGTAAATCAGCCCGGGAATCATTTGGTTTGGCTGTGATTAATTGCAGGTCTCCTTCTACCAATCGCTGAACCTTTCTCTGGCCCGGCTAAGGCGTCAGTCCCTGACCAGATAACGATTCGTTTTATTTACGATATTTATTTATTTATTTTCCCCTTCGTCTTGTTAGCATTTTGTTTGAGACCGAGGGACACGTAGTAGGGCCAACTTGAGGGCATCTGAGAGCATTCGGGGAAGGTGTGAGCGGCGGGCGATAAGCTAATTCTAATTCTAATTCCCTGGCCAGCCTAATGCGTTTATAATTAACGCACCAGCCCCCTCCCCGGATCGCCTCCACCCCGTTTTGAGGCTTTGAGCGAGTGTGGGGCGTGCCACTGCATCAGGCGCACACGCCTCGCAACTTGCGAGCCGCGACTCCACGAAATAGCAGCATGCACCATGCGGCAGCCTCGGCAACAGCGACTGCAACGGCCTAGACAAACAGTAGCTCCCCCAGAGCCGGCTGAACGGTGTTTGATTACAGAGAGTTTGCGAAAATCGTAGCGGCGCTGCAGGTCCCAGAGTCGCAGTTTCTAATACCCTAGTTTTCAATCAAATATTACATTTAATTTAGGTCTAAGTAATAGAGCCCCAGGTCTAAGTAACAGAGCCCTCAATCGTCCTTTAATACAGATAGATCAAGTCGTAACAGCTTAAAGGTCAAGTGCTTCAATTTCAGTGTTTATTTTATTAAATTTGAAATGTATTGTCGAAATTCACACTGTGAAAATCAGATGGGAGATGAATTATATATAATATTTAGCAGCCAATCCGTTAATCACGAGATACAGGACATTTTACAGGGATATATTGGGTTCAATCGAATTCTATACAAAATATACAGTTTCGTGTAGTACCAACTTAAGATTATTAGATCTCTTTAAATCACCCTAACAAAAGGCATTATACCACCTTAACTTCCAGCAAATCTCCAAAAAAATCTAGTGGCACCTAATATTTGCCTTGCCCCATTTATTACACTATTTAACACCCTTTTACAAGACGTATATCCTTAGTCAGAGTATCTTAAATTGCCAGGTTATTTAGTTTCGGCAACTCTTGGGCCTGGGCTTTTTTGCTGCTTGTGCTTTCGGCTGCGAGTTTGGGAGCTTGAGAGATATGTTTGCCCGAGCTGCTGTTCGTGGTTCTTATGGTCACGTCTTGTCTTACTTGCGTGAACATGCCCCCGACACCGACACCGCCCCCTCGCATGCCCCCTGCCCCTGGAGGTGCCACCGGCCGGGGCACAGCCATTGCCACAAGTGGAGCGCGTGTAAACGCAGTAGCAGATCGGCTTGTTGGGTGTTCGATTAACAATATTTGCGACGTGTCCGGCTGGCTGGCCGGAATACTTCCCAGATGCCAGATGCCAGCTCACAGGCGTATCTCAGCGGCTGGATCTGTGATTTGCCCGAAAAACAAAGACTCTCGGGCATTTAAGATTGATTTCGGGGCGATCTGCTATCATGGATCCCATCTGAACCGGATGATTTGCATATTTGGACCCGAAATTAATTACAATTTAGCAAAGATTTCGCTTCAGGTCCTAATGATCAATTCAATTAAATATAAATATAATTTCGTATCTCTTCCTCTGCCCAAATCAACTTGAGAGCGAGCAAAAAACTTGTTGCTGTCCCCATAAATATGAAAAGTCACGAGTTGCTGCCAGTCGAAGGAAAACAAAAGTAGAAAAAAAAGGAAAACACAATATACTCGTACTCGTACTTGTATATAAAAATTTGACCCGCCGACCAAACCAGTTGGCACCGCTGATTCCGAGGAGGGGGCAGGAGATTCGAGTGAGGCAGCCGCAATCGGCGGGCTTATTAAGCAATGAAATATAATGCATGGCACACAGATTTATCATACACATCCAACTGATCCCGGCCAGCTCCCAGCTGCTGCGACGGCAAAATGCAACTGCCTTTTGTTTCTCGGCGGCCCACGCAGTCGGAGATTGCAAATATTCGATTTGGCGAACCGAAATGGTAATGGGGAAACTGCCAATCGATGGAGTTGTAAGCCGGCCCCGGGACCGGTGGCTCAGGCAGCGCCAGCCAAAAGAAAGCTTCCCCCCCTAGAGCGGTTGACATTTGTGGCAGCCGTAATTGAGCGAAGGTGAAGCCGATCGCAGCCTGTCGATCCCCTGCGGCCCCAATCTCGGTTTTCCCTCCATTAACACCCAATCGGGTCTGTCGCGGTGCCAGCCTATTTGGTAGTGTCGCGTCGGGGTCTAAGGTTTTCCAGGGCGAACACCATCACGTGTGTGTGGGGGGAAATATTTCCAATTTAAATCTCTGCATTTGGCGGAGAAAGTGATATTTCCAGAAACCTTTCTTTGATTGCCAAATGAATCATTTGCAGTCTCTGGATACTGCATTTCCTAGTTGCCACATCATGATCTAAGCTGGAATTATGAGCTTCGCCCCAACACGGCCGGCATTTGCTGTTGCGATTGTTAACAAATGCGTAATGCATGTCCTCAGCAGCATGATTTGCATATGCAAAAGCAAAATACTCGTTCAAAGAAGGCAACAACAAGGAGGCCCAGAGCCACTCAAGTGACTCACTCGGAGTCGCGGTGCGGTCTGGCTGCATTCGCGTCTTTTGTCTTGGCCTGCCTGTGTGTGTCACTGTGACAGATCCCTGCAACACCGGCCCTCCCCCACCCCAGGGCCGCCCCAGCCCTGCCCCTTGCCCCATGCCCCTGGCGGAGCTTACGCACTTCATAATTCAATCAGGCTCAAATGTTTCGCAATCCCACACAGAAGGAATTTATTGTACAACTCACAATTTTTCAATTGCAATTCGGGAGACAAGCGGAGAACCAGGCCTAGAGCTGCACAGCCAGAAATTGTGGATCAAACATTACTTTATATTGCTTATATTTAATATAGTCAAATAAAACGTGCCATACATGAGGCATAGATTAGAACAATCCATTTGTATTCATTTGCTGGCTTCCCAGAATTCAGTCACCCAAAATTAAGGAATTTAATAATACAAACAAAACTTTAGACCAGCCATGGACAGCCCTTGGCTCTTTCGGCTCCCAAGTTGAAAATCTGTGCCCATTGCTGCTTTAGACCTTAAGAACCTTATTGATTTTAACTTATAGTTGTTCTACATTTAAACTACTCAAAGATTTAACTGAAAGATACTTAAGAGTAACCTTTTCTTTCGGGATATGCTTGCCACAGACTTCACGTAACTCTATGGATAGATTTTTGTTTGCAGTGCCATCCCGGGCCCAGTTGCAAGCGATCCGGACTGACTGTCAGTCTGCCTGGGCCAGCTTGTCTGTCTCGGCCTTTTGTGCATTTCCTCACTGACGCAGCTGCAATGGATTGGATTGTGGCAGGGCTTGCAGGCTTGCAGCGAGCAGCTTGCAGCGTGCAGCTTGCAGCTTGCCAATGTTTCTATTTCATGCGCATTGACAGTTGTTCGAGTTGTTGCTTTTGCTGTCGATGTCGTTGTAGTTGTCGTTGCTATTGCTGTTGCTGTTGCTGTTGCCGCTGCCAGCATGAAATTGTTAACAACATTTGTTAGCTGCCCCGACCACACTGCGTGCAGTCGTCGTCGCATTTGAGTTTCGGCCTGGGCCCAACTCCGAGTCGCCGCCTGCTGCCTGACTTCACTTCATATTGACAATGAAAGCTTTTGCTACCTCAAATGCCGCATTTTGTTGCTCCGGTTTGTGTGTGCTAGAGTGTGTGCTGTGGTGTGTGCTGCCCGATAGTTGATAGTTGATTGTTGACCACACTGACAGGTTAGCAACGAAAATGCCGAGTTTTGATTTGAAAATTCCAGCGCCAAGGCAATAAACATTTTTCGCTTACTTTTTCTCTGTTCGCCATTTGCGACATTTTCTGTAATTGATTTTTGCCTCAAATTTTATTTATTCGATTTATTCGTATGTGTGTCTTGTTGGTTTTTAGCTCTTTTATGACTTTTTATGGCTTTAGTTATGGCATTGATTTATTTATGTGCATTTTTAAACGCTCTCAGTTCCGCCAACTAGAGCAACATCGCGAATGTTACGTTTTCAACTCCCGCGCGTAATCTTGTGTGAATTGTAATTTATGTTTGACAATCCCTTGAGCAAAATCCGACAATCCAACAATCTGGCTCGTCATCGCGGGACCTGCTTCTGTGGGAACAGCTCCATCCATTCATCCATCCAGCCATCATCCATCCTCCCTGGCATCCATCCTGTCGATTGCCTCGGAAATGCCCCGGCTAGACAAACATTTGCCGAGCAATTTGTTAGCCCGAATTGAGACTGCGTAGCCGCGGCCAAGACCAAATTGCAATTGCTGCGGCTCAAGTACATACTACACTGCAAAGCGTTGTTAAGCGCCAGCCCCGGCTCACAGTGCATACGTAATAGTCTGGGCCAGAGATTTGCATTCGGATTTTGCCTGATTTTTGTTGCTTCAAGGCGGTTCGTTTTGGCCACGGCTGGGCTGCTTGTTGCCTGCCACAGCGGCAATCACTCAACGCCGATTAGGGAAAGTGGCTGCCGCAATCCGCAACCTGCCGCATGTCGTTGGGTCAGCACGATCATATATCAATAAGTCAACAAGGCAGCGAAATATTGTTTTTAATTTACATAAGACATTGACTTGTTTTGCTCAATTTTCAGCAGAATTCAAACAGCTCCAAAGGGGTCCAGCGTGCGTTGAGAAAAGTGTTTTATGTTCAACCAAATGGGTGTAACACGAGCAATCAGTAGGTATATATATTTTAAATGTTTCTTAAAGTTTCCCCAACAATAGTAGACCAAAATATATTGAATAAAAAGCCGAAATATCTAGAAACCTACCTGATACTTCTTGGATAGCTTGATCGTTCCCCTGTGGGAGTCTTGACAGAATTAGAAAGGATGTTGCATCGTCTTTTTATAGCTGCTTACTTTCGTTTAAGCCAATGGCTGTGTTCAAATTTTAGAACGCCGAGTGCCTGAATTATAATGTTCATGAAATACATGTGCATACGAGATCCTAAATATTGCTTGTAACTGATCCTTGGTCCTCTCTCTTCCGAGGCCAAAGAATTTGTGGTTCTTGATTGCCCCGCTGCAGGCTGAGCCTTCATTTGGGTTACCATTGCATCCAACTGGCCGCGGGCGCTGACAATTTTCCCCGGCCAACTGGGTCGCCGACCAGTGCGAGTGGGTATTCATTACCATGGAAATTACGAAAATGAAGAGGGAAATTCGCCGAGCAGACCCAGAGCCAAGTGAAATATTTTGGCATAGTTGTGCCAACTTCGTTGGTCTTGGTCTGCGCGCATGCGTGCGGCGACGATGGCTATGTCGGCTTGGGTCTGACATTGGGAAAGTGGGTTAGCCTGTCATTCGCTTGACGGCCCACCAACTGCTCCACTAGCCCCTAGATCCCCTTGACGCCCAGGCCCGCAAACTCCACGCACGTTGCAGTGCGCGAAATTTGGCCAAAAGGCCTTGACTTAGTTGCAATTCCCCAGCGCCTCGGGGCGGCGGCTGGCCAAATTAAACCAAAAACGTCAGACGATTAGATAAGCCAACGATCAGAGAGCTGGTGGGGCTGGAAAATGGAAAAGCAGGAAAGCGGGAAAACGGCGCTACTGCTCCTCTGCTGGGAAGATAGCCAGTCAGTTTGCGCCGACAGATGCATGACAGGGCCGGTTCCGAGTCTGGCAATTTTATTGCATTTTCCAGGTAACTCACCCATTCACTCACTCACTCGCTCACCCCCCTCAGGCCGGGCTTGCCGCCCAGCTTTGTTATTTCCTCGGTCGTGTGGCTGTAACTCCAGCCACCTCGTGATTAGTGGCCAACACAAAAACGTCAATGCCGCGCCACACAAATTAGGTTAAGCCAATATTTTGCCAGACACATAAATGGCGTTGCTGTTGTCGCTGCCCTCTGGCCCCTGCCCCCGTTGGAAGCACCTGCCGCCTACAACCAGACGCCCTTCCACAGACACGCCCACACAACCGCCAGGGAATGGCAGTTCCTCCAAGCGGAGCTCCAGTCCATCACGGCTAGAATCACGTGTAAGGCTCAGCCGAAAAACCAAACACCAACTAAACAAGAAAGATTATAGTCGAGTGTCTCGACTACAAATACCCGGTCCTGAGTTTCCACCTGTATGCAGGGGTCTGGAAGGGAGTGGCTGCCTCTTTTTTTGGATATTGGCTATATATATCATGTATATTTGATTCGTGCGAAGCTGTCTGTCCGTTTGTGTTTCTGTCCGTCGGCCTGTCCGTCTGTCCGTTTGTCCGCTTATATCTTGATTTTATATAAACATATTATTTACATAATAACTTTTATTCGACACCCGTATACTACAAATTTTTGTTTGCATTTCCGACACTTCCGCGTTATTATAATTCCCAACTGGTTCTAGCAAGCAGAACATTACTTAAGCTTCATCGAGCCCGGTTTTTTGGGTAAGTAAACTAATTTTTCCCTCCCTTCTCCCTTTAGTTCCCCACCAGTTCCCCTCGCCAGCCGTCGACCTGAGTGCCTATTTCCTGGAGGGGAGCTCATCTCCAGCATCGGATCCGCCCCATCTGCCCGATGTTCCCGCCAAGGATCTACTGGGAAATGAAGGATCATTGCACGCTCTGACGTCATTTCTGGCCTTTTGGACCCGGCTGGCCTCATCTTCGCGCCGAACGGACTTGACTTGCAACTTGCGGTGGAAGCCATCCAAGGAAATCATCGTCCAAGTGTCCTGAAGCAGTGCATCCAAGCGATAACCGGCACCGTGTCTGGAGACCAAGGAGAACGACAACGAAAGGACTCCCCTTTGGCCTTATTTCCCCTCTTTAGGGGATCGACTGTCACCTTGTCTGGAAGTCATCCAGAAAACTGCTGCATCATCTCTCCTGAAGCAGTGCATCCAAGCGATCTGCTGCATAAAAAATATGTTCAACCCTATGCAATAGCCACGTGTTTGCAATTGGAACACGGAGCCCATGGAGATCGACCAGAAACAAGGAAGAAGAATTCCACGGACGAGAAGTTTACCAGCTTAGGATCGAATGTCCCCTTCGCTGCAAGTCTCGCAAGGATCTGCGGAACTGAGGCAGTGCGTCGTGATTTTCTGCTTAAAAAGACCGAGACAAAGGAGATTGCCGTGCCTCAGGACCAGCCTTCAGCAATGAGGAAGAAAAGACCAGGACAGAATTGTGTATCAGTTATTAATCTTTAAGCAGAAACAAGGTTTAAAATATTCTTAGCTACCTTTTTGACCGAAAAGAGCTGGGAAAATGTATGAAAATATAATATTTCAAAGCCCACTAATTAGTTATCAGCTCTTGACCAAATATACCCCATTTCTTCCGTCTACTGCGGGGTAGCGTTCGACTGGCAGAGAGTTCAAAATCATAAATTTGAAACGATATTAGGCCGCAGCCGCAGTGGCGCGTTGATGATGCAGCACTGCAACACCACAAGAGTGCGGCACCTCCGCTCGGTCGAGTAAATGCAGACACTCCGAGGCTGGTGCGTAGACTTTTGGCTAGCTCACAGGCTGCACATTTTCCTTTGTTGTGCGAATGGCGAGTGGATTTATTGATTTTGGTCAAAAGCCATGCTTAAGCGTAAATTATGTGCCGGCTTAAACGCTCCGCTCGGACTCTTTTTGTGGCAAGTGCTGTGTGTTCTGGCTGACTTGGTTGGCGGCGATGAAAACCCCTGATTTGTGAGCCGGTCCAGGGTACGCCATAAATCGGCGCGATTTCATAACCAAACAGCAATTTATCAGTTGCTCTGCGTCCTTCTGCGTCCTACCCCCAGCAATGCCCCACCCAAAATGCCATCGAACTAATTAAAGGCAGCGACAAATCTGCGGCGCAAAGTGAGAAAATCGAAATGAAAATGAAAACGACAACGAAAACTCTGTGGGGCACATGTGCGCTGGGAAACTGTGTCAGAAGACAGAAAACCCGCCGTCGGCAGCGGAGCGACAAGTGGCAGATATCGCATAAAGCAACGATTTAATTAGGCTCTGATAATTATTGTACAACTAGTTCTGGCCAAGTCCGCGCCGACTCGAGTGGCGGCTTGCTGAGGCCGGCGAGGTAGGCGCAACCGACGATAGTTGGCCCGGCTATCGCACACGTTAGATTTGGCTAATTTACGAAATTGGTATTGCCCGATATCGCTGCGGCGGTGCCCGGCTAATTCAATCACTCGCTGCCGGCGTCTGGCATTAGCGGATGATTTATGGGGGCTTTTTGGACAAGAGCCAGGCTCTTGTCTCGCCTCTAGCTCAATTCTAATGGTGTGTTTAGGTTCTGTGGCTCGGTCTCCCATTCAACCACTCAGAAAAGAAACCCATAAATAAAACGTGCAAATATCTTTAGCCCATTCTAGTTTATTAAAAAGAATCACTGATTTGTGATGGGTGCGTGAATATGTCAGCGTTTCATAAAACCTCACTTAAGAGATAACTAGTGAATAAAGAAAACCCATAAATAACTTCCCAAATCTAGGATGTGCATTATTTATCATTGTGAAAAAATGGATTCAGCTTTATTAAATCATTTGGAAAGAAAGCTTTTAGCCCAACCCATTTGGCGGTAATTAAAATAAATAAACTCGTAATTTCTTAAATAACTTCCCAAATCTAGAATGTGCACAACCTATCATTGTGAAAAGATGGATTCAAAACAGCTTTACTAAATTATTTGGAAAGAAAACCCATTTGGCGGCAATTACAATAAATAAACTCTTAATTTCTTTAAATAACTCCCAAATCTAGGATGTGCAATACTTATCATTGTGAAGAGATGGACTCAAAACATCATTTAGAAATAAAGCTTCTAACCCAACCCATTTGGCAGTAATTACCATAAATAAAATAGTAATTTCTTGAAGAATTTATAGGAGAAGGGTACCTGTTAGGTTTAATATATTGTTTGTACACTCTCAATTAATGTCAGTTCAGTATTTGTTACTAAGCCGACTCTTTCTTGTTAACCAAAATCACTTTCAATAAAAAAGCGGCGGACAAATTTGAGTCGCTACCGCGCCAATCCATCGATTCTCGATCGAAGCTTAACCCAATTGATCTTACAACGCGAATGGCATGTTAAACACCCTACACTCTTGTAATTTGTGTCCGAAATGAAATAAATTTATGAACGGCGATTGCAAAGTTGATTAGACGAAAGTCGCCGCCGCCGCCTTTGACTGCGACTTGGACATGGACTGGTGGACATGGACCGGGATTCGGAATCGAACTCGGATTTGGGTATAGGAATGGGCTTGGGTGTCGGTTGTAGGCTTGGGTCCGAGAGCCATCGAAAACCAGTTTTCCCCGCTTGGCGGGCACTTGTAATATTTCGGTTGAACTTCTCTTAATTGCAATTTGATGTTTCAGTTTTCGCTTTTCGGGAAATGAAGTTGTATAGGAGTAGAAAATTTCGTTTAGCTCCGGGAGCGGTGTGTAATCCCAATTTTTGGGCGCACTTAGCGACGCCGTGTGAAAAGAAGAGACCATCTTCGCCGATATCTTTTGAAGGTGCGAGGCCAGGGGAGCATTGTGCGTGTTCGTTAGAGATTCCCTTTCCCAGGGCCCGATACCCTTCCAAAGCACTACCCACACCGACCGGCCTGTGCTAATTGATTGGTGTTAAAGTTGTATAAAAATTGGAACATAGGCCGGGCCTGGGAGATCGCCTTGATTGCGATCGAGAATCGTTTAAATTAGTTTGTTGTATTTGCGCATTCATTAGCATGCGGAACCGCTTTGTTGTTTGATCTCCGCCCGCTGGACACCACCTGCCCCCCAAAGCCCCTCGCCCCACAGCCGCATACCACAAAAACCTGGCAGTGAAAATATTTAAGTTTTTGGAGGCAATCTTACAGGCAGCTATCCATCGGGATTGGGATCGGGACCGAGATGGTTTTCTTTCATGCCCCCAAAGTCACGATATCCCGGCGAGCCCGGCGCAAAAACGGAGCCCACAAAATAAAAGCAGCCAAAAAAAGTGATTGATGGAAATTGCTCAAACTGTCATGTTTATGAACGTCCGCAGGATATGAACGCCGGTGCACCGAGCAACGAACGCGCCGGCCCGACCAGAGATCGGAGCAGAACGCTGTGGGTAGAATGCCAGGCACGCAATGTGAGAGCCCCAGAGGAGGAGGACCTGGCCGTTCGGTCGGCTGGCCAAGAGGCAGAGAAAGTTGCTTTTTGGACAAGCGAATGAGACACGGTAACACCCTAACAGGTGGACGATGAGTGGCGGCTCGATGCCAGCAGCCAGCAAAAGCTGAGTTTTTCCAGGAATTAAACAAATAAGTAACTGTGTAAAACCTAGTGATATTTAAAGGAATACCAACAGCTTCACATAAAGGCCGAAAAACAACAATTTCTTAAGATCTAATAATTTTTTCAGCAATTTTAATATTTCTAGCTAAATTACTATTGAATTACAGAGAGATATAAACGTAATATGCCATTCTCTTGAATTTACTTGGTTTCAGCTTTGTTTTGTGTTTTTTTGGCTGATATCCTTTACTTTAATAAGGGGTTTCTAGTTTGGCAAAGTTTAACTTAAATGGCTTTTTAGGGGATAAACATAATATAAATAACTTTACGAAAAATGAGGCATTAAAAACCCTTTTTTTACCACTTCCACATAAGTTTAATATACTTAAATTAAGCTAGCAAACCGGGCTATATTGCATATCTATAAATTCGTTTTTAAATAAGAAATTTCGATCTTTATTGACAACTTCATTGTCAGGACGAAAACAACCCAAACTCCAGGGTATTTCGCCGAGGAGAATGTTGAAAAATCTCATTCACCGCTTTATATGGCTGGCAGCTCTAGAGGTTTTCACTAATTTTCACTCACTTTGCTTACAAGTTGTCAAGCCAACTTGCCTTTGTTGTCGTTATTATTATTGTTGTTGCTTGCTCAGAGCCACACACATCGTCCTAAAGGACCAGAGGGGGGTAAACCCGAAAGACTGGGGCGACAAGGAGTCAGGATTTGGAGATGGCGTGTTTGCGTCAAGGTGTTGCAACAGTTATCGAAATTACCAATTGAGCCGCACTCCTGCTCCTGGCGGCATCTCTTTTATTTCTTTTGGGGGGTTTTTGTCTGATTTTTGTGGGATTTTATTATTTATTTTTTGGGGCTGAGCACAGTTGCCAATGCCACTTGCTGGCATCTGCCAAATGGCCAAAAGTGCAACAGAGACAGTGCAAACTGCTCGGAATGGAGCGAAATGCTGCATGGAATGCTGCCGAGCCAGTGCAATGATCTATGAGCTTGACCGCCACCGCCAGTGGCTACCAAGTTGCAAGTTGTTGGCTCGTTGCAACTCGGCCAATCACGGCAGCCAATCGCCGCTCGAGTGTGCAAAATCGCGGCCATGCAAAACACGCCGGTGGAAGGCTTAATTATGCACTTGCAGCAGTGCCGAGCGTTACCATCCTTTTTGCCATCGTTTAGAACGTTTTTATTTTGTTTTTATTTATTCTTTTGTGGCTTAAAGTAAGCCCGGCCAGCAGCCAACCAACATTCGCCGACTTTAATCCATCGCGCGGCCATTTTTGCAGCACAACACAACGCAACATATCCCCATGTTGCCTCCCATAATTTCATGCTTCATCAATGACAGTGAGGCAAAAAAAACTGCCGACATCTGCCGGCTAGACAACTGCTGCAGCACTGCAGCACAGCAGCAACCCGAGCAGCAGCAGCAGCAACAGCGACGTCAACGCCTCTGCAACCACAACAGCTCAACAGAAGCTGCAGCGACAATCAGAATGCATCGCTGTTGTCGCTCTCGCTCTATCGCCTCGCGCCCCCTCTCTTTCTGGTTGCCGCCCGGTGGCAGCCACCTCTGCTGTCGCATCATCATCTGTTGCCCCTCAATCCTTTGTGACGCATGCTTTCAACAGACATACTTTATCCTGGCAATCTGTGGCCGTAGCCATAGCCGTAGCCGTTGCCAATGCCGCTGTCGGTGTCGGTGCTGCTGCCATTTTCCAGTTGCAACTTGCAACTTGCAACAGAAATTGTTTTCGTGGTAATTTGCACCCGGGGCTCTTGAAATTCCCAGCCGCCCGTCTCTAGTCGATCGTCATTGTTGTTGCATGCCCGATACAGAGAAAACATTTTTGATTTTGAGTAAATAGGAAACACACTACAACTTTTTGTCAAGTTTTTGCCATTTACAATGAAAGCCGGGTCTGCAATTCTACAATCTAAGGGATGTATGCAATTCTGCATATTTAATTTGCTTTGAAAAATGTTTTAAATCTTTTAAATTGTGTGGGAATATCTATTGTTAATATTTGGGCCTAAAACTTTCAACAATTTTGAATTCCTAACCCATAGAAATTTGGGTTTGAGCTGCAAAATAAATAACACATAAATGACCCAGACTTTTCGTTCTCATTGAACTTAAGATCCGTATAATTCTCTCATAGGAAAATTGTTGAATTCTTTCTGCCAGTGTCCAGATCCCGCACACAACCCTATCCCTTGGTCTGCCCTTTTGCTGACTGTTGTTCATCATCGTCATCGACCTCATCTTTTTGGCTTTGACAGCTGTTGTTATGGCCGTCATCCGGATGTGTGTCCCCCGGATCTCCCCGTCCGGCAGCCCAAGAGCCCAGCTTTATGTACTTGGCTTGTACTCGCCATGCCTGATTATTGTTATTAACCAGTATAGATATACTCCAGATATCCGACGTCGAAGCGGTTGAACATGCCGAACATGGGACTAAGCCCGGGTTGGTTGTTTTAGCTCCCAGCGCTTTGCTAATCTCCCATCAAAATCGATTCCCTTCGCCGGGGAAGGTGGATCTTCTGGAGCACCACTGTCTCACCTGCTCCCAGCGCCAATCGATCGGCATTCGCCTTGATGGCTCCAATAACTTTCGGCACCCCGAGAGACCAACTAAAAGGAAGGAAAATTGGTTCATCCAGCATGCTAATGATGCGAAAGTTTAGCCAATTGAAATGGCAAAGCATTTAGTAGTGTTTTCCCTTTGAAATATCCAATATTTCAATATTTAAAGACGTCTCTTTTATTTCCCATTACGTTTTGCCAAATGAATGTTTCCTTGTTTCAATATTTAACCTCTCCATTCGAGATGAACAGGCGCAAGATAAAGACAAATTTATTAGCAAATTAATAACAAAATCCGACAAGCTTGTACGTTTTTTGTTTTTTATATTTTCGTGGCCCCGAGCTTGCGAAGAAATTACAAAATTCCACAGCTGAATTTTCGGGCTTTCTCATCGAGTTAATCGAGGAGTACAACGGCGCAAATGACCGAAGATTGATCTGGTCCTGCGACAGCTGCCCCTTGCACTTGATTGGTTGCCGCAGCGGCATCTGCATTTGTGCCTCACGGGGATGGCCGATTCTCCCTGCTCCTCCAACTTCTTGTATTTAGGCTTATACGTACATATATATGCTGTGTATATTGTGTATAAATTCGTTAGGTACTGCGTATGGAGGTGCTCGGGGAGTCTCGGAAGTCGCCGCCCCTTTCATGCACCGCTCAGAGTGCAATTTCGCTCATCATCTTAATTTTATTATCGACATAAATATCAAACGAAAATTGTGGCATATAAAATGCGATACAAATCTGTTACAAGCTGTCGGTTGGCCAGGTTCTTTGGCCGCATAGTTCACCTGAGAGCTGCACCTGAGTGGTGCAACCTGGAGCCCGGATCCGGGGCTTGAGCTGGAGCTGGAGCTGGAGCGCTGCCCTGTGAAGGACATTATGGAAATGATGTCCGCGGGCGCTTGACGGCCATTACTCAAGATTCTGCTGCCGCTGAAGTTGCAACTCGCAACCTCTGCCTCTGTCTCGGCCGGCGTCGCTGCGGCATCGTGGCAACGCCCAATTGATCAACGCTGGTAGATAGCTGAAAGGAAGATGAGACGACCCAGAGCAGGGCATTCCAACTGTCTATCTGGTACATGTATATTTCATGTATGACATGGGGGAAATTCAATTGCGTGGTGCTCCAAGAATCGCAGTCCAGCAGCAGATCCAAATAGTAGTTGGCCCCGGCCACGCCGTCTCACATGTGGCCCGCCTATTTCTTACACTATCAGTCATAAAAATGCGAAATTTATGCAATTGTTGCAAATGCCATTCGGCCCCCGTGCCCCACCGCATGGCGTGCAGCGATCCGAGACCAGCCACCAGAGACCAGAGACCAGAAACTAGAGCCTGCAGACTGGAGACCGGACCCGAGAGAATCCATCCGCACACCCACCGCGTGAGGTGTGCACTCGACACACACCTTTCGTGCACTGCCAGGAATTGCAAGAATCAACTAAGAGATCGTAGGAAACATTAGAGCAGGTCTAGCAACTGTTAGAACGTTAGAAAGTGCCACAAAATCTTAAATTCTTGTTGCAAATTTTAAGTCCCTAAACAACAATAAATCAAGGCCTTGAGTTGGATTTTTTAAATTAATATAAACGAACGTTTTTTAGAAATATAGGTTATATTTAAAAGCCATAAAAATCTTAAATACTTGTTGCAAATTTTGAGATCCCTAAACAACCATAAATCCAGGCCTAAAATTGGATTTTCTAGATTAATGTAAACAAATGTTTTTTAGAAATAAAGTTAATATTTTCAATTATTGGATAGGTCTTTGAAGTTATGATACTTTATTTACTTTAGAGAACTTTAATGAAAGGTTTTTATTCGATATTAAGCTCTGAAGTTTGGCCAACTTTAGGAATAAATTTAAACTTGCAATAATGGGTTTAATTTTGAAGAGCTTTTCTAAGGAATTATCGCTTTCTGACCGTGTTATCCTTACCTCCTCCTTCAAACTTCAACGATATGTGCTTTGATATCAACGTCTGTGCGCATGCGTTTTCCGCGTAAATTGGTTCGCGCCCCTCCCACTCCCACTCCCACACCCACCACCCCTGCTTCCCAAATGGAGACTCCCCTCCTCCCGGCAGGCTATAAACATCCATTTAACAGCGAGTTTCGGGTTGAGATTGCCCGAAAAACGTCCGCATACAAATTGATTTGGTTGTGTCGCCACCGCCACCGGCACCGGCACAGGCACGGGAACCGGCACCGGCACCGCCACCCTCCAGATACTTGCGGCTTGTTGAGTGTCGTGTGTGGCAATCGTAGATTTGATGCCAGATCACTGACTCGATGCCGGGGGGAGGGAGTGGCAGCCGGACTGGTAAACGGTTATTTATGCTATAGTAATTGTTAGACCCGGCTGGCTTATCGGATGACACGAGTCTGCATTGGAAATGCGTCCGGCGACGAATAAATAAAATTGTCAAGTCCCCCCGACACGCAAATGGAGCTCCAGCTCGGATGCTGCCCACATAGTTGGATATACGAGAGTATGTATGTGCCTAACCATACCCGCTCGCATGTAGAACAGTCAGTCATCCGGGCGGGGTGGAGGCTAAAACAAACAGCAAATTGACATAACCAGATTGACAAGTTAAAGCTTGTCACTGGCGGGGCCTCGCCTCCTGCGGATCTGCAGGTCCTCGTCGCTGCCTCGGCTCCACCTCTTCGAGTGCATCGCGTCGTCGTCATCATCAGTCAACCAATTTGTTTCGATGAATGACTGAATGAATTTGTTCACCCCTTGGTCATCTTGATAGTTAGAGGACGGACCAGCCCAGCCGAGCGGCGGCAGCAGCAGCGGCGGCAGCAACAGGTTCCTCGTCTCGCATCGAAGCTGGAGAGGAAGAAGATAACTGGGGGCGAGGCAGCGAGCGGAAGGAGGAACAAGCGGATCTGGAGGCCATTGGGAAGGAGGACTACGGGGGGCTGGCTGGCTGCAGGAGAGGCGGAATCTCAGGCACTTTGCATAGAAGCGTTTGGCAGCCTTCGCGATTGCGATCAGCATTCAATCGAGACAGATGTGCACTGCAAAAACGATTCCAGAAGGTTGCCAGAAAATTAATCAGGTAAGTCTTAACACTCTTTTGATATTGAAACTATAATTTCGTAAATGATTCAGCCTTTAATTACTGTACAAATGCTTAAGAGTGTAGAAACTGTTTTCGAAATAAAAATGACTATATTTACTACCTTTCTTAACCTCTTTATAATTTAATGGTCTAATTTTGTAATATTATAAAAATACTTCTATATTCTTACATTTTGCAAACCATTTCTTGACACATAGGAATCAAATTTGGTGTTAATGCTGCATCTAAAATATTACCCTGAGAAAGTTTCAAGTCATTATGATTAAAAGAAATAAAAAGGACCTAAATTATTGTATGTATTTGTATGTATTTAATTTAATCCGATTTTATTTAATATATGAAAGTAGGAAATTTTATTTTTAAATAATTATAAATGGTAATCGATCTGTCTGTGCTAAGTTTGCTTATAATTTTAATAATTCATAAACAAGCATTGTTCTTGGAATTATTATGTTAGTTATATGTAGTATGTAATCGGAGGTGTAACCAGATTTTGTCACCCAATTGTGCGCAGTGTGGGGGCTGGAGCAATCGCTGGGAGCGACGCGGTGCACAAACACAAAGGAGGCTGGCCGAAGATGCAGCTGGAGATGGAAATGGAGCCCGCGATGGAGTGGAGATGAAGAGCTGCGGCCTGGGCTCGGTGGGGGCTGGGGCTGTCGCGCGATAAGAACCGCGGCGACATTGTCCCCGGCATCGATTTGCTCGTTAGCTGATGAGCAGCATGTTGCACCACCCGGCACTGCGCGACGATCGGCAGCGATCCGTCAGATGGAAAGTTGCGCGTCACTCGCGGATACCGACGGCAAAACGAGGCCCAGAAGTAGGAGAGGCAGAAGCAGAACGGCAAGTGCCACAAAACGCCATTTTGCCAGAGCCCCGCCTCGAAGCACAGAAACAGAGGCACCACCATACGGATACATATTTATTCGCATGTAATTGAAGTGGCTTGCCGGCGCGGGGTCCGGGGGGGAGCAGCTGCAGTAGCCGGAAAAAAGAGGTACCCCTACCCATACCCCATACCCTGGGCCAGGTCGGTCGGCCATCATCATCAGCATTCAGCTGGGAACGGGAAGCCGAGGGAAGACCGCCAATAAAAGCATGTGGCAACATCATTAACTTCTACTGCTTCTGCTGCTGCCTCTTTTTTTTTGTCGTATTTTTTGCGGCATCGCCAGCAGAGAGTTACCCTCCGAAATTGCCACACAGTGAAAGTAATTGCCACTTGCCACAGAAAATGGCGCCAGGCAACCATTTTGGACAGACGGCGAGAAGGAGAGAGCCATTCAACTCCGGTGCCATTATGACACATGACACTTTGTTTTAAATATGAATGCACAGCCGCCCCTCCGCCGATCTCCACCGATCTCCGCCCGATCTCTGGCGATCTCTATAGCCAAAAAGTATACAGATCTCTCGAGGCGACAGCCCGTTCGATTCTTTTCGCATAAATTCACAGCAGGCGGCCAAAACCGAATTGAATTCCGTTGTCTCGGCGGCTGTCTCCCCGAAAATTCAGTCATTTGTTGTGATGGGTGAAAAATTTCATACCTGAAACAGAACTCTATACGAGGAGCAGCAGGTCGCCCTGACGTCTTAATCTGTGCCCATTAATATACGCGCATACCAAGCTCACTAGCTGACTGACTGATAAATAAACTGTATTAATTTATGCGCCTTTATTTTTGTCGGGGCGAAAGCTTTCCCCCGGTTGCGATGATTATTATGTTTATCGCTACATGGATGGCTTAGATAAATGCAAATGAATCCCAAATCCCAGCGCATCTCTAGTTGCCGCTGCTGCCGCTTCTGCCGCTGCTGCTGCTTCTGGTGAGGCTCCTCCGAAAGGGGCAAGTTGAAATTTGATGAGCGCATGTGAAACTCAATACCATGGAGCAAGGAAGCGGCAACGGCATCCGAAAATACCAAGAAACCCGGTCCTCAAAATTCCAAGGGCATGGTCAAAGAATCCTGCGGGGGAGCCACCAACTTCATAAACGAATCCTTACATGTAACATGGGACTTCCTAATTATTTAAAATCTTTACTTTCCGGCACAAAAATGAACGCCAATTATTTGATGCAATTATTTTTAAAATACGCCTTTAAATAATGAATAATTAATCAGTTTGTTTGTATTTCAAATATTCTTTCAAGCTGTTTTTCAAGATTACATAAGCATACGTTTTTTGGAGCTATCAGGAGTCATTTACCATTTACTCTATGTAAGGGAAATAAATATAAATAACAACATATCATTAAGCTAAAGGAAAGATTGTGAATTGCATGATTGCTAACTCTTCCCCTTAGCCTTGCCGAAAAGCTGAATGTTACCCCTTTGAAACAATTGCCACCATGTCCATGCCGGAGTCGCATCCTTTCCAGCCCGGCATGTGGTTGTTGTGGTTGCCACCGGGGCCAAGGTGTTGCTCCCGAAAAAAAACACAAAAATAAAGAACGGACCCAGGGACTTTTGCTGGACTAAATGCATTTGTCGCAACGCATCAGGCCGTGAATTAAGCGAATTTTAAACGCTTCTGACGCTTCACAAATGGACGCACTGCCACTGGCAGAAGGCAGAAGGTGGAAGGTGGAATATCAACATGAATCGCATTTAATTAAATGCAGCGCCCCTCTCCGAATGTGTTTCCATCACTTGGCGGAACAATAAGGTTTAATTAAAGCGAGGCTTGTTGAACCAAAATATTTTACGAAATTCGCCTTATCATATTTCAAAGTAAATCGAAGTTTTGGGCACTGCTCTGCCGGCCGGCCACTTGAGCTGCCACACACCTTGATTTCGTTTGGGTGCCTTGTCTATTTGTTCCACTTGTGGCAACAACGATCCCTGCCACTTGACAAATGCCGCAACTTGAAAAGCGTTAAATTTGAAAATTTCAAAAAATTTCCAATTTTCATCTCAAGTGCCGGTGGTGGCGGCGGCGGCGGCGAAAGTGATTTCTCTGGTGATCGGTGGTGTCTTTGAGATATGGCCAACGGTAGCCGGTGGGGCTGATAAGTCGTGAAATTTATATGGCTCCAGAGATGGCACCTCCGATGAAACCCCAATCAGGCCATAAAACGGGGCCAAGCTATGCGATCTGATCAACAGTTTATGACATTTATGGACGCAGCATTTAATGGGCAAAAGAACCTTTTATGTGCACCGACCCCGATGGTCGGCTATCCAGCCATCCAGCACTCAATACTTACAGATATCCAAAGTCGGGGTTACACGAATTTTTCGACAACTTTTTTATGGGCTTTTTATGACTTAATCCGTGCCCAAAGGTCCACGATCCGTGAGCAAGACAAACATTGTCCCCACTGCCGGGAACTCTGGGGCCAGAAAAGCGTCATAAACAATCATATTCGTAGAGTCATTCATATTTTTTCGGCTCCAGCATTTTTTACATAACAAAGCTGCTGCGAGGCAGCTCTGGCATCTGTATGTGCTCGAATGTGGATAAAAATCGTTTAAAATAAATAAACAATTTACATTTTTAATCAATTGTGGATTGTTGCCTGGTTAGCCCACAGTCTCGCCCAAAAAAATAACGCCAAAGAAGCAAAAAACAGTCAAGATTTACAGACCCGATAAACAGAAGAAAGACAGCTGCCCCGCGGGGGGAAGAAAGAGCTGAAGAGCCGAAGGGGCACCACCACAGTTGTGGGGGAGCCAGCAACAAACAAAGCCCAAACTCATGGGAGTGTCCGGCAAATCAATAAAATCACAAAAATCAAATAAAAATTAAATTATAAAGTAATTTTGCATAAGAATTTCACATTCCTATTTGGCCAACTCATTGTTTGTCTTGGGCATTAGCGATCGCGTTCAAGCCAAAATCAAATGATTCAGCAGCACCACCTGGTCGAGGGTCTCCCAGAGTACATAATAAGATAGTATGGCCAAATTTGAAACAGCATTTAAGCCATTAAGGGATTTATTTGTGTTTAACTGTTTAGCCATAATATAGGGCTAAATATTAACGATTTTCAATCCAAATAAGCAAGCAAATCTATTCCAGAACTACTTTTTGTGGGCTTTTGGGAAAGATCATAAGATATTCTTTCTTTAGAACTTTCAATAATTATTGATTCACTTCTAGAACTCAATTCTATCATACTGATCGAGCCTTCTCAAACAAGTTATATCTACCATTGTTTTTCAATGATATTTAATGAAAATAAGTAAGCAAACATAGCTAGGAACTACTTTTTGTGGAGTTTGATCACAAGATTTCCTGTCTCAAGAACTCTATAGGAATAGTTTTTGATCCATTTCAGCTTCTAAATTCTATCATTGGAATTCCCTACTGATCGAAGCTTACTTAAACAAGTTTTATCTACCATTGTTTTTCAATGATTTTCAATCGAAATAAGTAAGCAAACCTAGCTAAGAACTACATAATGTGGAGTTTGGGAATGATCACAAGATTTCCTGTCTCAAGAACTCTCTAGGAATAGTTTTTGATCCATTTCTGCTACTAAATTCTATCAATGAAGTCCCCAACTAATCGAAGGTTACTAAAACCAGTTTAATATACCATTAATAAGCAAGGGAATCCTGTATTTTCATTAATATCTATCGCATTTCGTAGATGCTGGTTAACTTTATAAATCAGCCGGGCTTCGTTTTGGCCCAAAGTCCCTTTTGTTAGCGGCTCTTCTCGCCTTAATTGACAGCCTTGTTGTGCGTATGCACGGCTTTTGACACTTTTGTCTTATCGTAACAAATTGCCAAGTATTTGAGCGCTGGCATCCCAGGGGGGCTGACCCTTCGGACTGTGAATGGCATTCCTGGGGCATTGTTTTGCATATTCGATGGCATCCGCCTGTCCGCTGCTCCCAAGCGGTATGCCTTTGTTTTTGTTGCTCCGCAGCAAGCGACTTCCGCCGAGTGGCTCAAGCTCTAAGCTCCCCCTGCTGCTCGCCTGCTCGTACGGGCATTAATCCAATAAATAATTCAATTGTGTCACAAAAATCAAATCAATTGCGTGGGCCAGTCACAAACAACAATGCGCTAGGCTGGAATTGGAAGTGGAAATGTAAAGCCGACGACTGTGGGCCAGAGGAGGGGCATTAGAAGGAGGGGGGTCATATGGGGTTTTACATAATCCCACAGATGCCGAGGAGCGATACTACGATCGCCTCCAACCCGGTAACTTTGTGCGGAGGTCGAACAGGAACAGTAACGGCTTGACACTGAACCAAAAACCAATATTTCAAGAGGTTTTAAGAGTCTCACCATATTTTAGTTATTAAATTTCTTAGATTCCTCTAAACAGATTGTAATTAAACAATGAAAGTTTATAGTTACCATCAAATAAAGCTTGTATCTTTAGTATAAACTTGATTTTAGAAGACTCAAAAGTTGGATCACTGCAAAACAACTTCAATAAATAAGTTATATAACCTTACAGATAGATTTATTGCCTGCTTTGTCCTGCTGCAGTGCGTCATCCGCTCTAAGATTGAGTCGCCAGATAGGATCTGGCCATGGCGTGAACAATCGCCAATTGGCAATCCAATCCAGATCGAGGGCCTGGGCCTGGGCCTGGGCCTCAACCTAGACAAACAACGAAAAACAAATGTTTGCCGTGGGTTAGCAAATGGTCCGCCATAAAGCAGAGCCTGGCAATTTATTGGGCCACAATGCTAATCAAAGGCAAATCACGTTGAACCTGCGGCCCCGCCGCCAAATGACTTCATTAGCCCGGTCGAAATAAATTGCCCAGAGACAGGCCAAACCGCTGCAAGGTTCTCGGTTCTCGGACTCGGCGAATTAAATATGAATTCATGTTTTCAATTGTGGCTCCAAAAGGGGTCGGATCACCCCTCCCCCCCTTGCTGCAGTCAAGTCTGGCAGCGAAGTCTAGAACATAATTAGCCCGAGAGTTGTGGGAACCCAGAGAGGCTTTCGCCGCCCCGATTGACATTAGCAATCAATCTGGGTCTCGACTTGTACAACATTTACAGTTCGCAAGTGTCTGGTCCCAGTTTGGTCAGCAATTTTTGTTGCACTCGCCAGTGGTAAGTAGTTCTTATTGTTGTGTTACTTGTGTCTGCAGCTATTCCTGGAGACGTTGCACTACCATATCGGTCCATCCTTGACCATTTACTGGAGCGAAATGGGGTCTATGTTGGAATACTCTGCAAAGGTTCCTTTGTAATTAAGCAGCAAAGATATCACCTTTATTTGATAAGTAATAACAATCCTCTAACATATTGGAATACCAGAGAACGATTTAGAGAACGATTTAACTGGTTATAAATTGTTTATTATGTTAGTCAATCTGCAAACGTATTCCCCAATATATACTCTTACCTCACTTGCTCGTAACCCTTTAGATTCACTCCCATTTGGGACTATTGACAGCCTGGGATCATGATTATCAGTGCGTAATGAGTGTGCCTCGGTTTATCACCTGTGGCAGTCCCTCGACACCGGGCCAAGTGATTTGAGCCGTGTTTTGGCCATTTCAAGTGCCAAAAACCTGGCAGGCGGCTGTCACAACAGGCGCTAAAACAAACAGGCTGGCCAAAAACAAAAACCAAAAAGAGCGGAAAAAACGCTAACCAGACTGGCCTGGCAATGGCAATGGCAATGGCAGAGTCAGAGATGGAGCCTCGGCCCTTTCTCATTTCTCCGGTGACTGGCAGGCGGCTGACAAGCGTGCATCATCGGAGCACCAGTTTCCTGGGCCGCAGTTCCTGGCCCTGGCACACACGGACCCTGGTCCCTGGACCCTGGACCATGTCAAGATGCCAAATTGCCGGCGTCTTTTCGGGCCCAGGATGCAGCAGCAAGGCAGACTGCGACCGGTACATAAATAATGCATTTCTTGCACCGCCAGCCGACCGACCACATAGGGAGTGTGTGGATACGGACGGCTAGCAGTTGGACATGGACGTGGGGAGTCCGCATGGATTTGGGTCAGTGGTGCGCGGGCCGTCGTTTTTCCAACTAACAAGTGGATGAACTGCCACTTTTATCTTTTCTCCAGCCACCAAACCCCCCCTGGAAGGCAGGGAGGCGGGCGGGCAGGCACTCAGGCAGTTTCCGATCCCGGTTCTGGCTCTTTAATTGCCTTCGCAGGCGGCAGATGCGGCGGGTAGGAGGGCGGCAGGTTCATTAAAGAGCTTGTCAAAAGTGCTCGCATCCTGCCCCCGCCACTGCCTTTCACCCCATCTTATGGCTTGTGCGTGGCTCATCTTATGGACGCGATAAGATTGTGACATTATTAAATAATAATAATCAATAAATTGCATTAGTTTTCATTAACGATTCCCACACAGGGACAACCACAACGTCTTCATCGGCATCGGCATCGGGAACGGCAACGGCATCTGTATCTGCATCTGCGACCCCTTCCTGGAGAACATTTAAAGCGCTTTGCTTGAAATTTATGTTAATCGCTTGTTTTACTTTTAATTTCGCACTTAAAATTGTCGCCATGCCGGGACCCAGGATCCCAGAGACCCGTCTCCTTGGGAGCGTCGCGGGTCTGGGAACCAGTTTGGACCGCGTCTAGTGCTCAGTGCAGGCAACAACTTTTGACCAGCACCGATAAATTTTATCGATCCCGTCCCCTAGCCTCGCTTCTCACTCTGGGATTTTAAAGCACATCAAAAGACAATAAAATATATCCACAAAATAGTATGCGCCGAGTACACACACCGCAGAAAGATTGTTTAGAACCTGTTCCCAGCCCCTCCCCGCCCTCCTCTGCCGGAGAAGAGTTTAACTGCACAGAAATCGGGACTCGGATTTCTTTGTCGCCTGCATTAGCATTACCGTTGTCCGTTGGGTTGGGAATCCACTCGGACTGACTAGATCCCTGGCAGTAGTTGTAATTTCAGCATTTTATGTGGCAACGCTTGTTGTACTGGCGATTTGAAATGTTTCAGCTAATTGGATAAGGTAATCCTCTACTCGCACCTATCTGGTACCCGCTCCCCACTCCCCAGGCCCAAGCCAAGCCATTGCCACCGCTCTAATCTCTTGGGCATAATCCCGGCTCTGAAGAGGGATGCGGACTTTTATGACCAAGCCCTCAAAAATTAAAGCACAATTGTCAGAATTCGACAGTTGCGAGGGCGGTCATTATCATTTTCAAAATATATTATATTAAGAGTCAATAAAAGCATTACTAATTTTAGAAATGATTGAACCATGTTGCATGTCAATATTTCCAAGAATATTGCTAGTTTTATGAGCTCTAAAGTATTAATATCTTAAAAAATTGTTGCGTGAATATAAAACACTTTCTATATGATGCTTTTTGACCACCTTCATAACCCTTATAACTGCGGTTTGAAATTTAATAGGGCTTACCTTTTCTAGCCTTAGAAATACAAGAGTAGAGTACAAGCCGCCCTCGCCCTGATCTACATGAAGGGGTCCGGAAAGCCCAGCCAAATAAATGTCAAGAGCGAAACAAACTTTACACATAAGCCGCATGACAATTTGGGGCTTAAATGTCTATTCAGCGCCTTGGCAACTGGACACAAGAGGCGGATAGAGGGGCCCGGCCAAGGGGACGGTGTCAGTCATGAGCTTAGGCGTTGCTTGCCATGTGTGTTTTAATCCGCCCACACACCCAGCCAGACGGACACAACCCCAACTCATTTTAATTGAAAATTGTCAACGGCTGCGGCTTCGCCTTTGCCTTGGACTCAGCTCCAAGTTTCGAGCTCCAGCTCCAGATCCAACTCCAACTTCAAGCCCAAAAGATCCCAGAGCTGGGGCAACAAGAACAACAACGGCATTTTACAACACTTCTAATCAAGATCGAGTTTTTGTTGTACTATATCTGCACTTTGGTGGGCGGTACGCCAGAGTCCAAAAAAAGCCAAGAAACCGAAACCGAAACGGAATAGTTGCAGCTGCAGAAATGCGGAAATGTGTGTTGCAATCGACACAACCTTGGAACAATTCTGCCGGCTTCGAAATACACTGAAAACATGGAAATTTTAGACTTTAAAAACGGAGATTTTCGGGGTAAAGTAATACCTAAATATTCCGCAAATCCTATTTGCAGATAATCAATTGATTTGTTTTAAATTAACCTTGGAAATCTCGCAGTTTTTGGCTCAGTGTGTGTTCCCTGGCAGTGGCCTGTGCACACGTAAATTAGCATAAATAGATTTCAATCACTTGGCAATAATTTCATTATGAGAAAGGCCCGATCGGCTGTATGGAAATAACACGCATGTGCCATCGCAGCTTGCGATCTTTTTATTGATTTTTCCCAACTCAAATATGGCTTTGAACTTGGACTTTTGCGCCAATGCTCGTAATACACTCCACGCAGGGGGGCAACCATTTGCTGGATCCCAAAAGGGGGGATTAGGCATCCAGGGATCTCCGAAAGGGGAGATCCCTGGGCGGGGAGAACGGTCGGTCACACGACGGAGGCACTCAGATAACAAACAAACGAAATATGCAAAAGTGCATGCGAGCGAATGCTAACAAGATGCCAAACCGGCGAACGGCTTCGAATTCGACTTGGCTCCAAACTCATGAACTGGCAAAATATTAATCAGCCATGGGAGCTGGAGCTGGAGCTGGACCTGGGACCGGGAGACCTGGACCTGGCTCCTCCGAACTGGGAGCCCAGCGCTGGCGAGGCCGGACAGCAAGTGAGTGGCCGCAGTCAGCATCGAAAACGATTAATTCGCAGCAGGAGACACCTCGGCAATGACCTGCGCACGGACCGGCGATGAAGATGGAGATTCCAATGGCGATGGCGATGGCGATGGCGATGGGGAGGAGGACGAGGCTCCCGATTACCTCGCCCCCATCGCGATCTCGGAACCGGGCGGCGGAAACACGAGATCAGTGATGGCCAAGTGGAGGCAGTGATCAAGCGATTACAACCAAGATGAAATAAACACAAGTTAAGGCCAACTAATTATATTTTGAGCAAACAAAGTTGTCAATTAATTGGCAATAGACAAATCAGGTTATTGACCTCCCATTCTCACATCTCCAGCAACTCCAAAAGCAAGGATCTGCCTAGGGTTCGGTTTGGTTTTCCTTGGATTGAATTCTTTGGCCAACTAATTGCCATCGAAAATGCTGATTGACTCAAATCCCCGCAGACGGTTTCACAATTTACGCAAATCCCTTAAAATTAGAGTTGTCGTATGCAAACAAACGGATGCATGCACCACGATGCTTCCTCAAAGCGTATGCGAGTTTGTATTCGTTAAGCTTTCCTATACATTTCTTTCTGCGTCTTCTCAACTCGCAACTGCTGCTGGCTGCTCATCATGGCAAATGGTAAAGTCATTTCTCATGTTGCCAAGATTTATGGCTTCCACCTTCTGGAGTCGCATGTGGAAGCCGCCGCCGCCTCACAAACGCCTCAGAATGTTGCTGCCGTACGGCCGCAAGGAGCAGCAGCAGCAGCAGCAACATCCCAAGCAGCAGCAGCAACACAAGAGGAAAAGTCTAAAGAACAAACTGCCATTCGCACTAAAATTGAATTCTGCTCCGTTGCTTGCATCCCGCTATGATTGATCACTAAATTGCACAAGCTTAAGCCCGACGCGAGCCCGCAAAACTGTGGCAGGATGGGGGATATGGGGATATGGGGAATGAGAAGCCGCAGGAGGAGGTGCAACCATCGTGGCAGAGGCAAGAGGCGGCTCACATTTTTGTTGCATGCTTACAATCAGATCTGTCAGATCAGTTTCCTCTTCTCGCGACCGCCGCGTTTTCGGATGCCTTGTATTTATTTTCCCTTCTTTTTTGGCAGTTTTGTTTTTGTTTTTAGCCGCCTTGCCCCGCAACTGCCACACCGCCAGGCATTTATTTAATCCGACCCCATCCAAGCCATCCCAGCCATCCCAGCCATCCGAGCCATCGGAGCCTTCCCAGCAGCATCCGATCCTCGACGTCGCCGAGCTGCTGGTAACTCTNGCCATCCCAGCCATCCCAGCCATCCGAGCCTTCCCAGCAGCATCCGATCCTCGACGTCGCCGAGCTGCAGGTAACTCTCGAAGGGCGTGCCATGGGGCGTTTTATTGTTATATCGACACCAGTAGTTTTGGGTTGCCCAGTTCCCGTCATTTGCATTAAGCCAGCCGCCATTTCCCGGCCCGTTGCGGCGGCGCTGGATCAGGTGGTGATCCGGCGGGGACCACCGCCAAAAGCCCATTAAAATCGCTCATTGAAAATATTTTAAGTGTTTTTTTATATGTCATTTTATGGGATGAATATGGGGAGGGGGACTAGTGACTTGTGTTACACCGGCAGAATTTGTTTATCGTTAATGGCCCTCCCATTTACGATGTGATCCCGTGATGAATATGCCTGAGCATTCATCCAGCTCAGAGCATCCCAGCATTGCAGCTTCCTGCCTTATCTCCAGAGGCTTCCGTTCGGCCACCGATCGAAGCGATCGGAGCGATCCATAAAAATGCAAATGCATTAATAATAGTTATAATATCGAATGTGTTAGGCTGCTCCAAATAGGGGCTAGCATTTTCACACCTCGCCGGGAGAGGGAAGCTCCGTCGGATGCGGCTGCCGCTGCTTATGGACTCGATTTCATTTATGGCCAATGCAACAAACTTCGACCATAAAACGGTTAGAAAGCTCCGCTGCACACACAGATCGCATTGTGGCCGTGTGTGAAATTAACTTATTGCCTTTTATTGGCAGTATAAACAACTTGGCAAACATTTTCCAGCCGGGCCATTTGTTATGGAGCTACTTGTCCAACCGGAAATGCGACTCGCTCTGCCCAGAATCTCTCTTTGTGCCGGGGCCCTCCGTACCTGTGTCCCCAATGGACCAAAAACAGAAAATAGGAACAGCAACACGAATGGCAACTCGCATGAAAGTGCCACAGAATGTGGAGCTCCCAGCCCGCAATTTGCATACGTAATGTGCATCTGCGAATTGTCCGGGAAAATCTCCAATTTAAACGAGAGATTCTCTAGATATCCATTTGACTTGGAGAAATATTTATCGGATCTATTGATTTCAGCATTTTCTTTTTTAATTGTGATTAATCTAAGGCTTAATGGATTCATAAAAAACATTCTAAAATAGTGCCGCATAAAATGTAGTGAAAACTCAAGACTCTTGGAATACCTTTACACTTTTACTTGGATTCACTTGAAAATAGGGAAACCCTAACTTTAACTCGCAGTGACTTCTGCGGAAAAGTCTTCTAAGGAAAACTCACTGGCTCAGCTCCCATTTTTGCATACCCATCCAAGTCAGAGTTCCCTGGCAATGGCCTAGAGTTGTTCGTGTTCCATGTGGATGTTGCAGTTGCTGTTGCTGCCTCCGTTACTGCTGCTGCGGCTGCTGCTGCTGACCTAACAACATGTTGCTGATGTTGCTTCCCTGCGGGAGGAGTGGCGGTGGAGTCCCCGAGGAGGAGCAGCTCCGGCCAGGCCTGTATGTTGCGATGATATCTCTTTTAGCGGGGAGATGTTGCTCCTCCAGCAGCCGCCGCTTGTGGGTCACTAACAGCGCCAGATGTTGCTGCTGCGCGCATTTTAATTGAATTAACATTTTTACTAGTGTAATGATTTCAATTAGTTTGCACCTCGCCATGTATTGTCAGGCTGCTTGTGAGCAGACAATGTTGCTGCTGCTGCTGCCTTGGCTGCTGCCTTCGCTGTGGCAGTTGCTGCTGCAACTCGAACTCTTCGGTCGCAGGAGCCTCTCGGATACGTCTGCTGCTGTCTTGATCTCGATGTGTAGCTTTGCCAGCCTCCTCCTGCTCGACTCGGCCGCCGCCGGCTGCTCTCCACATTTGCATTAATTGCTTGTTGCTGTTGCAAGTCCCGGCTCTTGCCACTGCTCTTGCCACTGCCGTTGCCGCTGCTGCTGCACGTGTTTGTTTTCTGGCATTGTAGTCGTGTTTGGCTTACTAATGGCTTAATAGTTTTATTGCCGCATCGATTTGCATTCGAGTTTGGTCAGCAGCCGCATGCCTTGTGGCCTTAGCATTTTAGCCTTTTGCTCTTCGCTTGCTGACCCGAATGAGGACACATTTTTCGCTTCGCCTTGGCCCCGCTCCCTGCCCGGCCGGCCTCCCACTTGCCAACTTGTCGCTCTGTGTCACTCGCCGCTTATCTGGCCAGTCGCATTCATTTTCGATTTTATTCCAGCCTGCCTCTTGACATCGCCAGCCTGATCCTGCCCAGCGGCCTGCGTCGGCGTTTGCTAAAAGCCCAGGCCCAGCACTGATAACAATAAAAAGTGCACCGGAAGAATAGCCGGTGAATTATAGGATTTTAGAGGGATTTGGGGGATTTCAGTTGGAGTTATTAAGTCAGCAGTATGTCTCCTACAAATTCTATTATATTATTATTTCCATATTATCTTGATAAATGTATAGAATCTTAGGAAGAACGGACACACAACCCCCCTAATATATTTTAGCAATGAATAAATTCCATTAAATAACAAATGCTATAGTGGTATAGGTATGGTTTTCTGTAATCTAATAAATTATAAATCCTATTATCCTATTACTTAAAATCTTATGTATTTTAATAGTTTCATTTTTATTGGTAAGTCTTTCGTGCAGGTATTCTTATTATATTATTTCATATCTTATGTGTCCTTCAATTATCCCCATAATTGCCTTACTTTTTAAGACTTTTAATAGTATAATAGATTCTATAATTCATTCTATAGAATCTTTACTTATTCTTTGGTTCTATATCTTATATATCTTAACATTATATCCCTAATTTTCTTATTTTTTAAGACTTTTAATATATTATATGAGTATTTGTAATTGTTTCGTATAAGTAGACTTCTTCTTTGATTGCAGATCCCACACGTATATGTATGTTATTGCCGTAATTGCTTATCCCTGTAAGATATATTGTTTTTATTTAATTCTTTTGATTTTTCAAATGTTACAATGAGACTGTTGGGACCAAATATTTTTGGCGAGTGCAGCGGCACCGAGATCTCTGCCTCGGCATCTCCCCTGGTTGGTCCTGGCGGGCATGCATTAACTTTAAGTGTAGGTTACTGATAAGCGTGCCTTGGCATTGGTGATGCATCGCCATGGTCATCGTCGGTTGCTCCATCCCCCGCCCTGCCCCTGCCCCTGCCCCTGGAGCAGCGACTGTGCCACAGCCTCACCCATAACCCACCCCTCCTCCTCCTGTTTTGTGCTACTTTTCGGGGGCCCTACATCCTGCAATCCGCAATGGCCAGCGAGGAAACAAGTTTGTGCTCTGAGTCTTTTGTTTTATGCGCTGATCGTTTTTTGTTTTTTGGACTGTGATTTTGGGGCCAAATCACTGCATATGCATAAATAAATGCGATAAGGCCGGCCGCTTCCGCCCCCTGTCCCCCTGTCTCCCTGCCCCTTGGCGGGGCTGCCCCTTCTTTGCATATTTGTCGATTTGTCGTTGTCCCTCATTTCGTCGCTTCGCCTCCTGGCTGCCTCCTGCGCTGGCTTTCGGTTCACATCCAGAATCCAACTGCAACTCCAACTCCTGCCCGGTGCCTGCCGTCCCCTCCACGGCAGCCCAGCGCAGCATCCATGACATACGATGTGTTGGCGCTGCAATTCCCTCGGATGATGGGGAATACATTAAGAAGTCGGCCTGCGACTGGTCCGCTAAATTGATATTCAGGTTTTTTGGGCTTGTCTCCGCTCGCTGCGCCTTTCTGCTTTTCCGCTCGCAAGTTCTCGTTTCATTGCCGGAGCATAAAACTCGCACAAATCAGCGTTAAAAATTAATTGTCGGTTATTATCGTGGATTATTCATAATTTATTCTAAGCTCGCCATGCACTGCGGCGACTCGAGTTCGCCGGCCGAGTTATGCATTCGTTATAAATTAAGTTCAACTCGTAATTATGGTCATTTGGCAAGTGTTTACTTTGCGCTTAGACCGGGGCGTGACTTCCATTTGTCTTCATAACAAAGGCCGGCCACTCGGACTCCAAGGAGCAGGAGCAGGAGCAGCGGTAGGAGCAGCGGCAGCCACTCATTTGCATAAGAGTGTGCGATGGCAGTGCGCCTGCCAATCCCCGCCTGGATTCGAGAGTCAAGCCGAGAGCTCCAAAAATGTCAGAAACACATGTAATGCGCCTAATTACGAGTCTGCCTGCACTCGAGCTGCCGAAAGTGGCTCGGATCGGGGCCAAAGCTGCCAACCAGTTGCCAAGACCTCGCCAGGGCAGGATTGGGAACCCTTTGTCAAAGTTTCTTGATCCCAAAATATGCATAGAGAGGTTGAAGATGGGAATACGGATATTTGTTGGCATGTTATAGTTAATCATTTCAATAAAATATCATCAAAATTACACACTGTAATATACAATCACACTGATTTCTAACTTCACCGTAATCCAAAATATACTATCATACGAGTAGTAATATTATTATACAAATATTATTAAAAGAATTTGTAAGCAAATAAGATTAGGATGAAGGTTATATGATTGTTAATGTTGCTATTAAATTTCCTCAACAAAAACAAATGTGTATAACTTGGTGATTACTTAAAAATACCACAGATTAACTTCTAGTTGTAGGTACTCTGAAGCAACATTTAAAGCCAAGAAAATTCCACTCAATTGTCTTTAGTTTTTTGCGATATTGAGTCCCAACTTGCCCCTAAGCACCTTTGAATCCGCTCCTGACAGGACTTGCCTCTGTTTCTGCATTGCTGCCCCAACGATCAATAAAAAAAAAGCTCTGCCAGGCTGAGTCATCTCCGCTGCTTTCCACTCACCACCGCTCACCGCACCTGCCGCAATCTCGATGTGGCGGATGGGCCAAGCTCGATCTGGCTTCTGGCAAGAGGCTGGAAAATAAGAGCAGAGCAAGGCCAAAAATGCAGAAATTTATATGGTAACAACTTCAAGGAATTTGTCAAGCCAGAAGATGGAGATGCTGAGGAAGCCGCATGCGACAGAGGCCTTGCATTGTCTTCATCTCGCTCCCATCCAAACCCATACGATCCGTTTCGTTTCGTTTCGTTCCGTTCTTTTGGGGTCCATTAAATGGCCAACAATTTGTTTGGGCAACTGTCACACGAGTTGGCACAATTGCAGCTCAGCCCTGTCAGCTTTTTGGGGCCCAGAAGGCCCTCGGGCCCTTCACTCCCAGCCCGCAATGGTTTCGGTTTACCCGTTTCGTTTTCTTTTGCGAAAACTTAATTAACTCGTCGCTGTCTCATTTGGCCCCGGACGTCACATTGAAAGACCTGGCCCTGCGTGACTTTCTCCCCGAAACCGCATTTGAAATGCGTTTTGTCATCTCACTGGCGGGCATTTCCTCTGCTCGGGTTACTTAGTGGGTGGTGGGTAGTGCGTTTGCATTGCAAGTGAAAGGATGAAAGTGGCGGCTTCGCCCAAAGGGGCAGGAAACCACTGAAGCGCAAAACCAACTCACTGAGCTTTCTTGTTAGCCCTTCGCTTTCAATGGAAGCGGCATCCTCAAATTTCAGTCTCGCATTTCGCAATTTGCACTCACTTTGCGCTAAATTGTAAATTATTTGCAATTTCTCAATTTGCAAATTGCTGAAATTACCCGCGGGGACAATGGACAGCAGTTGGCATTGGCACCCACCCAGGTGATGGCCAATGGTCGCAACATTTTGATGGCGCATGCGGCATTTATGCTGATTATGTTGCATATAAATTCCGGGCCCCTTCTCTGCCGCTCATTGCAGAATGTTTACATGCGAGCCCATCGTCGGCCCCTTCGCAGTCTTTCCCCACCACTTGGGGTTCATAAATTTAGCCGCTGCTCCGACTTTAACTCGTTCAACGCACGGGAACACTGCAACAGCAACAGCACTCTGGGGACGGGGATGAGGACCGGGGGACTCCACTAGAGCCTGCCCTGAGACACGGTCCGGGACAGGGACTGGACTCAAACAAAGGCACGAGCAAATCTCGGGGCAAGAGCAGGCACCAAACTGGGGGAAACTCGACCATGCACCCGGAAAAATTCGTTAAGAATCTGTTGCAGTCACTGCAGTTTCCTCTATAACTGATCCACAGGTCAATATCATTCCAAATACTACCTATGTCCCTACTATTATAGAAACCTATGATTCTTAGCTCCTCTGAAAACGCAATTTGTAGAGTTTTTTTAATGTTTCTAACATTGTTATATTACAATAGAATCTCACACTTTACATTGCTTTCTAAGAAACCGGTCATATTATATGGTTTCTTACTTTTATGCAGATTTCAGCAAGTTGTCATCAAGGTCTTTGTAATGTTAGATCAGATAAGCTACTTGTAAGACAAATAACAAAGAACATAGGTTACTTAACAAGACAAAGGCTTTTTAACTAAATAATAATCTGAGGATTAAATACATATATCTCAGCAATTCAAGTAATCTGTTAAAGTATCAGAGCTTAGATCGGTAGGGATCTTGAAACATTCAAGGTTCAATTGGAATATCTCCCTCTTCTAGTGCCCAGACATTCATCCGTTGTAAATGCAGATTTTTTGGCAGTGTGCAGATTCCCTTGGGGCATCAGGAGGCACTCTGGGGGGAGAGGCTAGGGAAAGGCAACTCGTCAGCTCCTCGATGGGTTAGGTTAGGCTGGGTTAGGTTAGGTAGGTTGGCCCAGGTTAGGCAGGGTGCGAGGCGACGAGTGGGCAAACATAAAGTTGCATACAAATTGCTGCCTCGTCGCCACTAGCCACCACCACCACCACCACCAGCTTGGCGATCCCGGCCGGCCGTTTGCTGTTGCCTTTTAGCCGTTGCCCGTTGCCCGTTCGCGTCTTCGGCAAACACATTTTAGCCTTTTGAGCGCGCCTTGACGACAGATTTAGACGTTAAGCAGCCGCGTTAAGTGTCCCCTGGGAAAACGCGGCTAAGCATGCTCTGTGTTGACAAAACGACTTCTCAGTTTTGTTGTTGCCAAAGCAGTTGGTGTTGCTGCTGCTGCTGCTGCTGCTGTTGCTGCTGCTCATGTTGCTGCTCTGGCTGTTGTTGCTACTGCCATGTGTCTCAAGTGCTGTTGCTGCCGCTGCGCGCTGTCGCTGTGGCAATTTGTATAGCCATAGATGCAATCGGTGTACCAAATTTTAACACCATTAACTGACCAGCGGCAAGTTTTGCCTGATTTTTTTTTCGGCTCTGACCGTGCGAGGCTTTTAGCAGCTCTCGGCTTGTTTGTCTCACTTTGCTGCATATTTTCGCGCCTAATTTGCGCCGGATCGGATCGGGATCGGGTTCGGGATCGTGCGGAGCCCCACCCGAAAAGTGGTCGCAGCAACGCAGCTGCAGCTCCAAGGCATCGAGCTCCAGTGGGTGGCGGTGGCGGTGCGAGCGGGGGCACCGCGGCCAAGTGCTGCTCAGTGGGCAGTCGCACATGAATTGCAATTGATTGCACGTGGCAGCCGCAACCGCAGAAGCTTTGATTGATTGCCGTCGAAAGCGAGGATGCCGAAGGACGAGCGGGAGGACCGGGAGATGCTCTGTGGTCTGGGGAAATCCGATCTGATCCGCAGTGGCATAAGTGACAAAACAGCAACAAAATGTCATAATTGATAGCGACAGTTGTCGGGAGAACCCCTCCCCGAGGTGGACAGCGCTGGATTAAGCGCAAATTGTGTTTATGCTCAACACATAGCGGCTGTGACAAGTTAATATACGAGAAGCAACAAATCCGATTACAGGCCTGACTTGATTTCATTTGCATTTCTGCACCTCCAGTCTCCAGTCTCCAGCCTCCCAGCCGCAAAGAACTCTCCTACTCCCCGGGGGCAGGGATCTGGGGTACCGCTCCGTCGCCTAATTGCATCCCCTGGACATAAAAATTAATTATAAATTCCGTATTTGGTTTGTCGGGAATGTCGCGAGTGTTGCTGATTTTATTGTTATGGTCAACCAGTTCCAGGGGCTGCAGCTGCTCCTTTGACTGCTGCTGCTCCGCAGGCCAAAAAAAAAAACACAAAAAGCCCAAAGAGCCAAAGCGTGGCCGAGGCAAACAAAAGACTTTGGGCACGAACGCAGTTCGGCTGGCTATTCAGTTTAATTTAAATGGGTTTATAATTTATTTGATGCCTGCCCGGATCACGCAGACCACACATCGGGGAGAACCTAAAACCGAGCCCACCCCATATCGCATATACCACAAATTATCTCTCGCGGCCAATTTAAAATGTTTAATTTAACATAAAAAGCAACGAACGGACCAACTGGACACTCCATCGCGGTCTTGAAATAGAAACCCAATCCAAATGAGTCTGGAAATGCGATAAATTTGTACAATAAAAAACAAAACTGATTTCCGTCTAATGCGATTGACACCTAAAACACAAACAAAATGGAGGGACTTTGTTTCGCCTCGTTTCTAATTCCAATTCCTGTTAAAGCAAACAAAACAATACACAAAACACACGAAAATAAACCGAAATACAAGATACATAAATAATGTTATTAACATATAGACACACCGCGCCACATCTCGCTGGCCTGGCCTGGCCTGGCCTGGCCTGGGCCTGTAACTGTGGGACTGACTGGTCAGGTCAGGTTGATTAGCTCATCACTTTGGGCCACTAAAAAAGACACTTCCAGCTGACACTGATTGGTCGCTGTGGTCCACAACCTGACAACGGGTAGTCAGCCCCAAAGACACACCGTCTGCGGAACAGCGATGGGAGCCAAGTTAGACGGCCATAATTGGTATTACTTACAGATTCGATTAGGTAAATACCCTGTAATCATTACACTGT
Source organism: Drosophila ironensis (assembly GCA_021223825.1). Taxonomy (NCBI): domain Eukaryota; kingdom Metazoa; phylum Arthropoda; class Insecta; order Diptera; family Drosophilidae; genus Drosophila; species Drosophila ironensis. The sequence continues at coordinate 753,196 of JAJJHQ010010690.1, forward strand.
TTCCAAAGACATAGCTTTGGAGTCTTTTAGTTACCAATACAAATTGATCGAGGCAGAGCATAGTGTTTTGAATTTTGTATTCATTTCACACATATTGTAATTTGAATTTAGTGAAAATAATCTTTCAAACTAAATTTATGGTCTTTTTAATTGGTTACACTTCGAGTGCCGCACCCGGTACTGTTTTGAGAACTTTGGTATTTTGTAGTTATCACCTCGGCATTCAATATCTTCCTAAAATCATTATTAAACTAAAATGTCCTATTAATTATAGGAAATCATTACCCAAATTCCATAGAAATAACTTTGCTGTCTTTTAGTTACCAAGATCATCAAAATTGATCGAGGCAAACCATGATATTTTGAATTCTGTATTAATTTTACACATATTGTAATTTAAAGGGAGTGAAAATAAAATTTATTTACACTAAATTTATGGTCTTTTTAATTGGTTACACTTCATGTGCCGCACCCGGTATGGTTTTAGAACTTTCATATTTTGTAAGTAGCCCTTCGGCATTCAATATCTTAAATTCACTCACTAAAATCCTTATTAAACTTAGATTTCCTAATAATTATTGCAACATATTTAAGCAAGATTTTCAAATTGAATTCAAAATTATTAAAGACAAAAACATTAAAACCTTAAAATCCCCCGTAATTTGGCCCATTTTCTTATTCAATTAAAAATTCGTATAATCCCCATAACCCCCTGGAATACCCTGTAGAAAAATATATAAATAAATGATTTCTTTTAGGCCTTATAGAGTGGGCAGACACTGACTGTCTGTTTAGAGACAAACTGTCATTATTTATGGAATTAAAATGTCCAAACTCCACAGATGCGACGTAGCGATGTTGAACTTTGATCTTTTTTGGTGGACTTTGCATAAAAATGTCATCCCTTACGATTAATTATCTGGACAAAAACATAATTCGATTAGGAATTCCAGCTCGAGCGTCTCAAATTCCGATGGGAAAAGTCCGAGACACTGAGAGGGGGTGTCCTTAAGAACGCGAGTTCCAGAGTTCACGCTCCCAGGCAGCCAGTCAACTGCCTGGTCGGTCAGGTTTTTAACAATTAACCGACTGATTTATCTATGTGGAGCACCAACTGGCGCACTGACAACGAATGCCTCGCTCGTTCGCTTACATTTGATTTGATTTGATGTGATCTGAGCGCCTACGAGCGAATGTGTGTGCTTGCTTGCTGCGGCGCAAAAGTGGCAGCCACTGCAGCAGCAACAGCAGCAGCAGCAACAGTTGCTGTTGTGGTGCAAACGCATAATCGTAAAATTTGCAGTGGAATGTTGCAATATTTTTCGCGAGTCGCGGGCAATTTGCGCGTGAATTATTCCAAACGTTGCATTACAAATGATTTCAGCAGCAACCACAACGACCAGGCTCTTTAATTGGCTCACAACGAGGAAGTCATTGGCCCAGCCCCGCTCCTGCTCCTGCTCCTGCTCCCACCTCCTCATCCTCCTCCTCCAAGCGACTCCTTTTTTTATTTTTGCTCATTTTGTGCCTTGGCTGGCCCTTTCGCGACTGGTACGTGATGTAGACAAAAGCTTCGGTTTGGGCCATAAAATCATATTCCACTTGGCTTTTCCATGAATGTCACACTTGAGCAGCAACTGAAGATGGGAAGCTGTTGGTGTTTAGAAGGGTGTGTGGTGTGGTGTGCTGTGCTGTGCTGTGGCGTGCTGTGGGTGCCACAACGACGACGACTCTATTAACGAGTCGAGTGCGTGAAACTTTTTGCAGGCTTCCATTTAATTTCCATGGCCGATGGCTTGTTGCATTTGCCTAAGCTTCCATTGTTGCCGTTGCCATGCCTCGCCTTTTGTTGTGTTGCCCCTGGAGCCGTGTTGAAGTTGTGTTGCCTGTTGCCGGTTGCGCTGTTGTGTCGTCTGCATCGCTGCTGCCATGTAGGTAATTCCTGGAAGTTAATTTCATTAAGAGCAACTAGCAATGCGCGGCGTATTTATTAGCCACACGATATATTGTATGGGGCCATGGCTTTGTTTTTCAAGGAATCTGCCGCCTGTCGGCCCAACTGCTGGCTCTTCCCTGCATTTGTGGAATTCATCATCATCGTCAGCTCTGGCTCTGGTCTGGCACTGGCACTGGCACTGGCATTTCCCCAGAGCAACTGCTGTTGCAATTTTCATAACTTATTGCCGGCATGCTTGGCAGGGAAAAGCAGCGGCACCGCAGCGGATCCGGTCGCGCTTGTTGCCGCTAAATATGGCGCGAAATTTCCTTAAGCAAAATGAAGCAATACGCACAAGTGCGATTTCCAGTTAATAAAATTGAACAGCCCAACAAGCCGGTCGGTCGGCCCGTCGGTCGGTCGGTCGGTCGGTCGGGCTTGGATTTTTCAAAATAACTTGTAAAATTCTTATTAATTCTTATTACAAAGCGTAGATTTCTCCGCCCGAACGGCCGCCGCCGGCCCGCTTGCTGTCATTGCGCCTCCATTTGGTCACAGTCATGCCGACAAGTGTTGTACACGCATTCCAGATGCTTTTCCATCATTAGCTGGTGCTGTGGCTGCCGCTGCTGCTGCAGTTCCTAGATCCGATCGGGACAAACACCTGCCACAAGTGGAGTGCATCGAATGCCTTTCGGACATCGCAGGCGATTCCCCGCACTGGGGGCTTTATTCAAACACGGATAACAGAAAGCTTAGGGCTATACAATTTCAATCTAAAGTTACTGACAAACAGCGGATCGTACAAACACATCGTCGCCGCTTAGTAGAATATCTTGTAAACGAAAATCAACAACAATATGACAAATAGAATGAACAGCGTCTGCTTGATCTTGTACTTCTCGTCCAGGCTCGTCCACCAGCGCTGGAAGGCCGCGCGCACGTTGTTATCCGGACGCAGCGAGCGCCGGGCCAGGGATCCATAGGCGCCGCCGCCGGCCACGGTGCGCCTGTTGTACGAGCTGTTGCGATCCCCGATGCGCTCCGACTTGAGGCGCGCCAGCTGGCGGGCAAAGGTCTGCTCGTACTCGTCCTCCTCGGCCTGCCCGTTGTCGTCGCTCAGCTCGTTGGCATAGGTGCGTCCGTAGTTGCTTGTGGCAGGAGCTGCCTCGGCGGTCACATAGCTCTGGACCGGGGTGCGCACATAGCTGCTGTAGCGGCCCGTGCGGTTGCTCAGGTAATCGTAGGAACTGGAGGCAGTCTGAGCCCTAGACGAGGGTCCAGTGGGAGCCACTGGTGGGGCTTCGTAGGCTGCACGGCGAGCGGCATCCCCAGAGGGTTCGTAGGCCGCCCGCGAGCGAGGAGGATCAATGGGAGCCTCATAGGCAGCCCGACGAGGCGGATCAATGGGTGCTTCATAGGCCGCACGATGCGGCGGATCAATGGGAGCCTGATAGACCGGCCGGCGTGATTGTATGGTGGCCTCGTAGGCCACACGTTGATCTGAAGGCGGACGGGGTGCCGGCTCCCCGCTGCCCCTCTCGTAGGTGGTATTGACCCCTCTGATCGGTCGTGGCTGCGAGCTGGCGATCTTCCGCTCCACCAAGTTGGCTGCCTGGACCAGCTGCTCGTCCTCCTCGTCGTCCGACTCCAGGACAATCAGCGAGTTGACCTCCAAGGTGCTTTCGTGCTGATTTCCGCGCCTAACCGGTGCCGGTTCCTCGGCAATGGCCACCTCCTGGGGCCGCCGCACCACGCGCTCGGGCTCCCGCGATGCCGAGCTCGAAGTGCGACGCGTCAGCACGGGAGCCGGGGCAGGAGCAGGAGCAGGAGCGGGGGCGGGGGCGGGGGCGGGAGCGGGCTTTTTCACCGCCTCCTTGGCCTCGACAGCAGCGATGGTGCGGCGAGCCTTTGTGGCGGCGGCCACTTTGCCGCCATCCAGCTTGTCCACGGGCGTGGAGGCCGCCGAGGGGGCGGCGGAGGGTGCCAGGGTTTCGCGCCTGTTGCTCGGACCCTTCTTTTGAGGGCTAGCGGGCGCGGGGGAGCCTTGGCCGCCAAGGGAGGCGCGCAGACGCTTCACAAGCACCTTGCGGCTGCTATCGGTCACCGGGATGTTGGGCAGGCCCTGGGCTAACATCTTGGCGCGCAGATCCGCATTGGAGAGGTTGTCCAGGTCGTCCACATCGGCCATTGTAGGTGATTTTTCTTTGTGCAGTTTTGCAGTTTGGTGAAATTAAATCGGCGTCGCTTTTTCGCGGTGTGCGCTAAATTAGTGACGGGCGCGGCAAACAAGCGATAGAAGGCTGAGCACTGCTCAACACTGGTTCAGTTTTTGTGAATAGACAAAGAAAATTGTAAAGGAATTTGGCCAACAACTAACCAGTAATAAGCCTGAACTGAAACTAAATTTGTAAGCTATTGTCAATATCAAATTATTTTTCTACAAGTTCAGTTTGTTCAGTTTTCAGTTTGCTATTCTTGTTTCGTGAGTCTCGTTTGTGTCATCTCTAATTCGATAGTTGGTGAACGTAAGAGTTATCGATAACAGCCGAAACAACAAACACCAACAAAAGACAACAAGACATTAGTTTTTAGCCTGTAAAAGAATTAATCATAAATAATAGTACACGAAAGGCTATTGGAGCATAACCCGTGACAACCATGGACATTTCCAAGGCCCCCAATCCCCGAAAATTGCAGCTCTGCCGAACGTATTTCTTTGGTAATATAAAAACACAAACTTTACAAATGTTTTTTTATAAAATCTTTTAAATATTTCTCTGTTTTTAGCTGGCTTTGCTTTCCTGCCTTTTGTGTGGGCCATCAATGTTTGCTGGTTCTTTCAGGAGGCCTTCCGGAAGCCTCCTTTTCCGGAACAAAGTCAAATAAAAAGATGTAAGTTGTCCCTTGGGAAATCCTTGGTTTTTAAGCTATTTTAAGCTATTAAATGTTAATTTTTTTATTGCCCTTTAGTTGTATTGTACTCAGCAGTGGGGACGTTCTTTTGGCTGATTGCTCTCTGCACTTGGATTGTGATATTCCAGACGAATCGGACTTCCTGGGGTGCCACAGCGGATTACATGAGCTTTATCATTCCCCTTGGGAGTGCATAGTCATTAGTTTACCTAAAAATGTAGTATATTTAATCCCATCTAACCAATTAAATGATTTATACGCATATGCTGAAACTCGAAGAAGAATTCTACAAATTTGAACGTTTCCGATTAACCTGCTTCTCATTGAAAAAATCAACATTTTCACTTGCATTCCCCTACAATTAATCATGATAAGCAAGACTAAAATAAAGTTTTCACTTGCATTCCCCTACAATTAAACATAATAAGCAAGACTATAATAAACAAGTAAGAACGATTATGGATGGACTCGGCTGTTGAATCTAAAATTAAATACAATCCGGAAAATAATACAGAATTATCCATGTTCAGAACCTATTGTCCCAGCCCGCGAGTATGCTACAAGTTTTAAAAATTGCAACCCATTTACACTGAAAAGCACAAATTTCGCAACTTTGGATGCAAATATCTCACCCAATACTGCTCCGATCCTGGAATGTTGTACCTCTAAGGATTAGTGGAAAGATGCTTAATCGATAGGCACCCCAACTTTCCCGATTCCCGCCAAAAAATTTTTCGCCGAAAATCTGCAAAAATTGTGATGTTACCCCTTACCAAAAATGCGAAAATCGGGTCGGATTTAGGGTTGCCAGGTTTTGATGCCAAACGATGGTCCTCGATGAGTAGATTTCGGGAAGGTATGGCATTCCGCTATCCGAGCTTTTTTGACCGAGTTATGGGCCCGGAAAGTTGCGAAAAAAGGTAAACATTGCTGCATACTCTGCAAGGTTTGGAAAACCTACTTATCGCAACTTTGGATGCAAATATCTCGCCAAATACTGCTCCGATCCTGGAATGCTAGGATCGTAGGTGTGTTTCTATGGAGAAACTTGTAATTTTTTCATTCAATGCAAATCATTTTTGTCATTTCCGTGGATATCACAGAATTTCGCGGTTTGACATGTCTAGATTGACTCGGCTGTTGATACTGATCGAGAATATATATACTTTAAAGGGTCGGAAAAGCTTCCTTGTCCCTGTTACATATTTGACATTCGCACAAATTCAATATACCCTTATTCTTTTTTAAAAGAACCGGGTATAATAACTAGAAATTATAAATGTGTTTCTAATAATTAAACATAATTCAACCCAATTAAATGCTGTTTACTCCCCAAAAGATTGAAAGCCACGCTTGATTTAATTACATATCTTTTATTCACATCTAAAGCTGTTTTTGTTTTTATAATTTTTCTTGTTACTTTAAATATGTGTACTATATTTTGTTGAAATTTCTTAGCCGCTAGTAATGTGGATTTTTTGTTTTCCTTTTTCTTTTGTTCATATCCATATTTGTATGCTTGATTTATAGCTTTAGTTAGCCCGTTTTAATGTTCTTGCATTTTGTTTTAGTTGATTACATTCATTTGCTTAAATACAATTTCATTGTTTCGAATTCAATTCAATGCGCTTTTTAATTGTTTGTGTGTCTGTGTGTTTGTTGCTCTCTAAAATACATATTTTGTATAAAACTCTGCTTGTACCATTCCATAAGCCATATATGACGATGGTTAATCGCTATAAACCGCATTTAATTGGTATATCGTGTGTTAATTTGATTACAAATTGCAAATTGCATTGAGAATGTCAAAAACCTAGCGGACTCTACCTCCCTCATCCATCTGATCTACACACGAAGACATTAGAAATCGAATCGAATCGTTAATTTGTTTTGTTTCTTTCCTTTTCCTTTTTTTTTTTTAGATTGCAGCAACTGCCGCAACATATAAATATAGTACATTGTAATACGCGATGCATTATTGTTTATAACATCTTCCTACGCCTATCCTTCCTTCTTCTGCTCGGCTAGCAAAAATCAATCGGTGAACTAATTTACAATACAAAAGACTCGCTTTAAGATATATTTACATTCAATACTTGTTTTATTTATAAATTCTAAATAAGAATTGTTTTGTTTTCGTTTGTTTTGTTTTGTGTTGGGGGGAAGGGAAGGGTTTCGATTTGGGGGGAGGGGCTTAGGCTAAAGAACATTAAGTGCCATAAATCACGCGTGTAGAGTCTATGAAGCGGCTAGTGATTCACATAGATAATCGGTAATTACATATACTATATATCGCCACCGCTATCTCTTCTCCTCGATTCTCCTTTCGTCCAGTTCATATATGCATATGCGTATAAATATTTAAAGTACAAATTGATGCTTAGAAACAATTTAAATTAGTGTGCGGCTGCGGGCCGAAAAATTCATCATCATCATCATCATCAATCTCTCAATCATCGCCATTGTGGTCGTCCTGGTAACATAGAAACTACAGATACACGGATATAGTTTACGATGCATATACAGATATAGTCATAGTTGCATTTATTTATATATAATATATATATATTTATGTATTTATAAGAATGAATGGGCGGCGCGCCCAATTTGTCTTTTAGATGCAAATCCCGCGCAGCTCCATCCGCAACACAGATAAGGATAATTAATACACACGCTAAATGCTAAACTTGTACGTTCTACTTTCGCATAATTTAATCTTTTAGAATCATTTCAGTTAAACAATATCTCCTCGCCGCCTCTCCGCCTCTCTAGCATCGCTTAATTTCGTTTCCTCGATAAATGTTTAGTTTTTACAATGAAATCAACATGCTATATAAATTTATGGGGGCTTTATTTTGCTTTTGTTTCTGGTTTCTTGTTTCCGGTTTGTTTTGTTTGTTGTTTGTTGCTTGCTATCTGATTTTTGTTTGTTCATGTTCGGTTTACGCCTCTCTCGTATGATATAAATAGAAATATATAGATATCTATATGCATATGCAAATACACTTAGGAAAAAGTCGCTATATGTAGTTATGCTATATATATTTATATACTCGTATGTATAGGTTGTATGTGGTAATAGTAGTGATACCTTAGGCTAGTTATAGTTAACCACGTTGAACGAAACGATCAAAAAAATACTTATGCATATAAATAGTCGATTCTGTGGGTCCGAGTTCGTGTCGCAAGGACTCGACGACAGGAGGGCAGCCCCAGAGACTGCGACGACGGGAAGAGGTTCTCCGGGCCGATGGTGGTGTGGTGGATCGAGGGATAGAGATACTGCCATCCATCCGCTGCTTACCATCCATCCGCCGCTCCGCGCTAGTTGTTCTTCACGTTATACGCCTTCTTCTCGTTGCTGCCGTTCAGTGGTTCTCATTTCGACGGACCCGGCGGAAACGGGTTTATCACAGCTACAGCAGCCGCCTGCTGGCTAGCCAGTACCGCCGCTAAAACAAAACAAATGACCAATGATTAGCATCGAAACGGCTTGAAATCGTTAGCAAAACTCACCTCCGTAGGGCGCCGGGTACATGGGATAACCGAGTCCTACGTGCGTGTGGTGGTGGGTGTGCACATGCCGTTGCGGCGGCGGACTTCGCGAATCAGCGGCTCCGGCACCTCCGCCTCCGGGTGCCCCATTGCCCGCCGATCCGCCCACACCGCCGACGGCTCCATTGCCCGCCGGTCCGTTGGGCGGCGGGCCGCCGGGCAGGGACTGCTTGTGCCCGTCCAGCGGCGAGCCGACGGGCGGCCCACCGCCATGGCCCTTGGGACCGCCGGACAGATCCGATTTGCTGCCGGGCGCTGGGCCCAATCCTCCTGGTGGTGGCTGTAGGTTCAGCGGCACACCGCCCGCAGACCCTGGCGCCGAGCCGGGCGGTTGGCTGGGTCCGGTCCCGGGGCCGAGGACGCCCGGTACGGGTCCCGGCCCCGAGCTGGGGCCACCGCTGCTCACTGGGCCGCCCGGTTGGGGCGGTCCGATGCTGGGACTGCTGACGCTCACCTTGACGGGGCCGCTGCCGCTGGTGGGCGACTTGAGGGCCCGTTCGCTCAGCTCGTGGATCTTGTGGGTGGTGTAGTACTGGCTGGCCGCATGATGCAGCGCATCCAGGGCCTTGGTGCCCGTGTTGCGCGAGAGATCTTCGGGGGCGTGGTAGCGCGGTATGGGCAGGTGATAGGGTGCCGTATTGTACGGCCCTGCGGCGGACATCAAAACGTTGCGGTACATCGGATGGTTGGGATCGAAGCCGAACGGATTCGGGGAGATGTACGAGGGATGCAGGAAGTACTGGGACGTCGGCGGCGGCGGGGGGCCTTGCGTTTCCATTGTCGGCTTCTGGCCCTCCTGCTTCACCTTCAGCTGCTGCTGTTGCTGCTGCTGCTGCTCATCCTCGGCGGCGCTGCTCTTCTGCTTGGGCGAGTCCTTGGTCAGGTTGGTGGCCTTGTTGTTGCTCGCCGCATTGGCCGCCTGCGACTGCTTCAGCTTCTGCTGTTGCTGCTGCTGTTGCTGCTGCTGCTGTTGTTGCTGCTGCTGCTGTTGCTGGTGCTGCTGCTGCAGGTGCTGGTGGTGCTGCTGCAGCGCCTGCTGTTGCTGCTGGGCCAGCTGCATCTGCTGCTGTTGCTGCTGCGCCGCCTGCTGGGCCTGCGGTGTGTTCAGCCCCGGCTCGTCCTTGTGCATGAGCCCGGGATGCGGGGGCAGTCCTCCAGGCGCTCCTCCACTGGCGGCGCTCTGGGCTGCGGCCGCTGCTGCAGCGGCTGCCTGGTTCTGCCGTCCCGTGAACATGTAGTACCTGGAGCAGAGGTTTCCCCTTTAGTTTTAGCTTTGCTGGATTAGTTTTGGGACCTACCTTCGCAGCTCCTCGTCGCGCGCCTGCTGCACGGCCGCCAGGCTCATGGAGTGACGCTGGTAGATGGCAGGGTAGGCTCCCAGGGCCTGCAGGTCCTTGGGATGCAGGGCGTGCGGCTGCTGGGGCTGCGGCGGCGGTGGCTGCTGCTGTTGCGGCTGCGGGGCTGTCGGTTGCGAGGGAGGCGGATGCTGAGAGCCGGGCGTCGAGTTTGGCTCCTGTTTGATCTCCTGCTTGGTCAGCGGCTCCTGCTTGATCAGCTTGTTGGCCAAGAGCTGTGAATTCACATGGAAGTTAACCGAGGAAGTGCAACCAAGAGCTTGGGGCTGGCTTACCTGCTGCTGTGGGGCCATGTGCTTGGGCTGGTCGTGGGGACTGGGGCTCTCCTTGAGGCGCTCCTCCTTGATGCTAATGCCTGCCAGCTGCTGGGCTTGCGAGCTGGGCGGCAGGCCAGGATGTCCGCCCAGTTTGGCGGCCTCCTCGGAGGCCACAATGGAAACGGGCCCGAAGTTCGGGTCCACATTGTACGGATACGCAGGCGGAATAAAACTGGGGAGGATAAAAGCAATGTTAAGTGATGTTTTGGGTAAAGTTTCCATGTGTTTGAAACTCACTTGAAGGGGTAGAAGTGCGGCATGCCCTTGCCCGGCCCAGGACCTCCCAGACCGGCCGCTCCCAGCGCCGAAATGCCACCCAGACCGGGCGGCAGGGCTCCCGGCGGCGGACCAGCCACTGCACTGAGATTAACCGGCGGCGGCTGACTGCCCGCCTGCGAGGTGGGCGGCCCTCCGACACCGCCATCCTTGACGTTGTTGTGCCCGTCCGGCTGCTGTCCCGGTTGCTGTCCCGGCTGCTGCGACGGCGGCTGTTGTCCCGGCTGCGGCTGCGGCGGCTTGGTCATCAGATCCAGCGGCGGATCCTTGTTCTTTCCGCTGTAGTCCGCCAGGTGGGCGGCCACCGACTGCGGCTGCCCGGGCGGGCCGAGCAGGTGGCTGGGGGCTTGCGAGGTGGGCGGCGGGGCGCCCGGCTGCATCTGCTGCTGCTGCTGAGGGGTCAGCGCCGGCGGAAGGCCCGGTGGTTTGCCCGGCTCCGTCTGCACCATGTACGGCTGCGGTTGCGCCTGCTGCGGGGGCGGTGGCGGGGCCTGCTGCTGTGCCGGGTAGAACTGGTACATCCCCGGCACGTACATGTTGGGTGCTGGGGCCGGGGGCACACCTACACCTACTCCCACGCCCACGCCCACGCCGACGCCCACATCTGGCGGCTTCTTGCCGAGCAACTCGATGTGCTTGGCCGCTGCCGCCTGGCCAACAGACTTGTCCAGCAGCTCCTGCTCGGCCACCGGCGTGGAGTCGTCGGATATATCACTGTAGGCCGGACTCTGGACATCCTCGCGCGACACACGGCCCTCGAAGTCACCCGGCCCGGGCGACTTGCGGTTCTTCTTCTGCTTGCTGCCCGAGGAGGAGCCCACGGATCCGAATCCGGGCGAGGTCTTCAGCCCCGCCTGCTGGGCGTAGCTCGTGGGCGTTTGCTGGCCGTCCTGGCTGTGACTCGTGGGCCGGGGCGGCGACTGCTGGCTCTGCGGGTTGCCAGGTGCCTGACCCGGCTGCTGCTGTTGCTGCAGCAAAGCCGCATCCGGCGGCCCAAAGCGCAGGACTCCTGCTTTCACTGCGAGGAAGAAGTAAAGCATTAAATATATCTCAGAAACACTTGCAGGTGGAGGTGATGCTTACGGGCTCCCTGCTGCATCAATGCCTGCTGCTGCTGCTCCGACAACATGGCCGGCAGACCGCCCATCAGTTGCTGCTGGTGCTGCGAGAGAGCCTGCCCAGAGATGCCAGCGGTGATGCTTCCCCCGGCCACGGGTTGCGGCTGTTGCTGTTGCTGCTGCTGCTGCGGATTGCCCACTGCACTCGTTCCCGGAGTGAGCAGCTGCGGCTGTTGGGTCGGCGAGGGAGGCACCCCTGGGGCTACCGATCCCGGCAAGGGCAGGGCGCCCATTGGCAGGACCGGAGCACCCACCGGTGGCTCCCCTCCTCCCGCGGCAACTGCTGCCGGTGGCGTGGCCGGCGGTGGGGCAGCGATCGGCGGGGCAGGTGACGTCTCCGCCGTCGAGTTGATGGAGGAGGAGGAAGAAGCTGCCGCCGCTGCTGGAGGAGCCGCAACGCCGCCATTGGTCACCGGATTGGAATTCGAAGAGGTGGGCGTGCTGGCGGGCGCTGCAACGGGCGCAGCAGCTGGCGGCGAAGATCCCGCTGATGCGGCGCTTGGAGCAGAAGCTCCCGCAGCTGGGGCACCCGGCGAGGGCGGCGTGGCCGGCTCCTCGGGCGCCTGCATCGAGTCCTCGTCCATGGAGCTGACACCGCCGCCGGCGCCGTGGGCGTGCGATTGGTGGTAGCGCAGCCCGTTGGCGTGCTTGTACTTCTTGCTGCAGTCCTGCTCGGGACACTCGAGCAGCACCGGGGAGATCGCGCAGGGCGAGGCAGTCTTACATTTCTTGGTGCTGATCTGCACGTTGAGGCCCGTCACCGGATTGAGCAGGCTCTGCGGCTGTGTGGCCAGGCCACCGCCGCTGGCCGAGATGGGAATCCCGCTGGCATTCACCATGTTCACCCCGCCGGCCCCCGCGACTCCCGATCCCGCTCCTCCGTCGGAGGCATCGCCGTTGAGCGGCGAGGGCGCCTCATCCTTTGACTTCCTCTTCTCGGCCCGCGGCGGCAGGAAGGCCGTCGGCGAGGTGCTGGGCGTGGCCCCGCCCCCATTGCCCGAGGAGCTGTTGGCCGCCGCATTGCCCGAGGCGCTGCGCGTCGCTCCGCGTCCCTTGGTGGCGCCGTTGCGCAGCTTCGAGTGCACCTGGGCGTGCGAGAAGTAAATCTGCAATAGTGATTTCATTAATCCAACGAATGAGAGGGCGTGGTGGGCCACCAGCATCCCTGTGGCCATACGTACCGAACTTCTGGTCTCGGTGAAGTTGCTGAGGTCGGGCGTGAGACCTGCACTGCGTCCGCGCTTGCCGCGTCCCTTTGGAGTTCGAGAATCTAATTCTTCAGTTGGTGAATCACAGAATCTGCAAGGGCAAGCGGGAGAAGCATAAGTTATAGGAGTCGAAATCCCCGGGAAGACATTCCACTTTTCAAACGTGAGACCAGCCGAAGGTTTTGGGGAGGAAATCAAAGTTATAACTCAAAGTGAAATAATAATCGAAAGGCATCTTTATTCAGTTACAATTTGTGGTTGTGGTTTGCAGTTTGAAAAGCGTTTTTTTTTTTGTCTTTTGTCTTTGGGAGAAGGAACTCACCTTGGAGGAGCCCAGTCGTGGCGGGTGCAGTCGAGCAGGGTGCCCACGTAGGTCTTGCCCCGCCACGTGACATTGACCACCAGCACCCCGCCCTCGGTCTCGTGCCACACGATGCCCTCGAGGGTGACGGAGGTGCCCGGCTCGCAGGGTCCCAGGCAGTCCGGTTCGGTGATGGTGCCCACAGAGGTGCCGATGCATATGTCCACCATCTCCTTGCCACCGGAACCGCCACCGGCGCCGCCTGCCTCGTGTTTGGCCCGTTTGGCGGGCGGAGATTTGGTGTCCTCGTCCCCGTGACCGGCCGGCACCGAGATCGTGTGGTGCATCGTGGCTGAGATCATGCCCGGGGCCATCAGCTTGGCCTGCGCCGCGGCCGCCGCCTTGCTCTCCGCTCCCCCGCCGTTCCGGCCGTTGTCGCTGCTCCCACTGCTGTTGCTTTGGCCCTGATTGCCGCCGGAGCCACTGCCTCCGTAGCTGTTGTTGGACGCCGCAGCCGCCGCCAGTTGGGCGGCAATGTGTGAGGAGATTTTGATGCCGCTGCCGGCCGACTCCTTGCCCGGCGGTCCCGGTGCATTGGGTCCTCCCCCGGAGCCGCCGACGCCGCCTCCGCCACTGCTGGCCAGCTGTGAGGCGGCGCCCGAGGCGCCTCCAGTGGCCGCCAGCAGAGAGGCAGCCGCCGGGACGACGGCCGAGGGGGAGCCGGCCGAGGGAGAGCCCGCCGAGGGTGTAAACACGCCCGGCGGCACTGCCGACATGGAGGACGAGCCACCGCCGGACCCGGGGCCGCTGTTGGAATTCGAGTTGCCGCCGGAGTTGGTCATGTGGGCGGCGCGGCGGATGCAGGCGTGGTGGGAGCAGGGTGCCCCCACATCACCGTTGCACGAGCACGGCGAGCCGCCCGCTCCGGCGCCCGTCGAACCCTTCTCCGGCGTATCCTTCTCACCCGCAGCCGAGGCTGCCGCCGCCGACTTGTCCACCGACATGCGATTGGAATGTGCGTTCTTGTCCTTGGTCTTCTCGCGCCGATGGCCCGAACTGCCGCGTTTGGTGCCCTGCGGCGTGGACTGGCTGCCTCCGGAGGATCCCCCTCCGCTGGCATGTCCGCCGGCACTGTTCTGGCCGCCTCCACCGCCGCTGCCGCCGCCCGAGGAGGAGGAGGAGCTGCCGCCACCGCCAGTGCCGGCATTTGAGTTGTTCAGGTGCTTTTTACTGCTCCCCGAAGAGCCGCTGCCGCTGCTGGAGGAGCTCCCACTGCTGGCGCTTCCAGACGAATTGCCTGTGGCCAGGGAAGACGAGTTGTTGTTGTTGGAACCGGAGCCGGAGCTACCGTCCTCATTGGCCGAGCTATTGGATCCGGCGCCCAGGGCTCCGTTCTGCTGCTGGTCGGTGGCCTTCACAATCTCGTGCTTGGCCTCCGAGCTCTTGGTGCCCGGCTTGGTGCGCTTGATCTTCATTTTGAGTCCTTTATCGAGCGTTGCCTGGTGGTCAATGGACATCTTTGCGCTCGATTTGCCACTGGAAGAGCTGGAGGAGCTGCTGCTGCTGCTGCTACCACCACCGCTGCTGCCGCTGCTGTTGCTGTTGCTGTTGCCGCTATTGCCGCCCTGCGTACTAGGCGGCCCACCGGCGGTTGTGCTGTTGTTGCTCCCGCTACCACCGCCGCTCCCTGTGTTTGGGCTGCTGCTACCGTTGCCACTTGCGCTGTTTCCGCTGTTGCTGCTGCTGTTGCTGTTGCTGCTGCCGTTGTTGTTGCCCGTATTTCCCGTTTGCGAGGACATACCGCCAGCGGGAAATTTGGCGCCCTGCTGACCACTGCCAGCCGCTGTAGGTGCCGCCGATCCCGGCGCCGCTGACGAGGAGGATACCAAGCTGCCGCCCTTGGAGAAGCCGGCAAAGGTCGACGATGATGTCAAAGTGCTGCCAGCTCCTGCAGCTGCACCGTTTCCGCTCCCACTTCCACTTCCACTCCCACTTCCCGTTCCGTTGCCGCTGCCGTTGCTCCCGCTGAGCGCCTTGGAGGAGCTGCTGTTCAGGGGACTGGGACTGTTCAGTTGGGCCACCAAGGCAGACTTGTAGCCCTTGCTCGAGCCGGAGCTGGAGGAGTTTGAGTTGGAGTGATGGTGGTGGTGGTGGTGATGCTTCCCCGACGACGACGACGACGATGAGGAGGAAGAAGAGGAGGAGGACGATGCGGAGGACGAGGATCCTTTGGCCACTGCGCTCCCGCTGCCGCCGTTCCCGCTGCCTGAATGTCCTGAGCTCGACGCGGACGAGGAGGATGAGGAGGAAGAGGAGGAGGAGGACGTTGCTCCACCGCCGGCCACCGGCTGGCGTGTGAACTTAATTGTGGTTGGCGATGTGGCCGACAAATTGCTGTGCAATGTGGTCTTGTGCGATTTGTGCGATGATCCCGAACCAGAGGCTGATGAAGAGGCGCCGCCCTTGGAGGATGATGAGGAGGATGTGGAGGAGCTGTTTGCCTGCTTGGCATTTAGCGCGGTAGCCTGGTTGCCACCACCCGAAGAATGCGCCGCCGACTTTTCAATGTCTGCGTCCAAATCGTCCAGCAGCTCTGGAATTCCCCCAATGTTCCACTCGTCCTCGTACTCAAAGTTCGTGTCCTTTGACTCGCTCGAGTTCGAGCTGCTCGACGAGGACAGCGACGAAGCTGACGAGTTGTTATTATTATTGTTGTTGTTGCAGGAGGGGGTTTTTCCGGCTCCGCTTAGTTCTGCAAAACACAAGGAAAATTCCCGGGGAAAAAAAAGAGTGCATGAGTGGGAGGTTAACATTCCTGGGTGTGCTAACTGTTGCTTGGAGCGCACTAGTCATAAAAACACTAAATAATTACCAAGAAACTACTTGGAAAAGCAGAAAACATCTTTTTGGATCACCTTTCATAGAGACTAGGATCTGTAAGTCAGTGATGCTTAAGCGGAGGGAAACGTAGCATGTATGAGATCAAGGGGTTTAGGAGGCATTTAGAATAGATTTACCTCGTAAGAAGCTTTGACACATGGTATTGTGTCATTGTATTGTGTTTNGTTTAGAAGGCATTTAAAATAGATTTATCTTTTAAGAAGCTGCATAATTGAGACAATACAATTTTTACCTAATACTTGATGCTTACTTTCTTTAAAAAGAAAAGCCCAAAGCCGCTAGCGTTTGCTTGCTTTGGCCTAAGGGAGGTATCTTGGAAAATATCTCGAAAATCAGAGTTTCTACTCAGTAAACTATGGGAATTATTTCTATCTATTTAGTTAAGTTTCAAATGCCATGGATAGGAGGATGCTGTTTTTGACTTTATAAACGAACTTTGGAAGATATTTTGAAAACATAGTCGGATTTTTTGGTCGTAATTATTGGGGAATTGGATTTGTTTTAGCAAAAACCCGCTGCCCAGCGGATATCTAGTATTTGGCCTTGTTTCAAAGGGCGCTAAGATAATAAACTCTTAAAGGTGTTTGCCTTTGTTTTGAGAGAATAGTATCTAAACAATTTCAGAAACTATCCCAACGAACAGCTACAATTTTGGGACATTATTATTAATAGTTACAAATCTTATCAAGCGAAAGGCTAAAAACTAGCAGCAAATAGCCTTAGAAGTTAATTGGAAAATATTCCCAAAAGTATATTTTCCACTATGGGAGCTATGAAAATTGGTATTTAGCTTTATTTCAATTTCCAAGACAAAAACTGCCTTGAGACATCATAGTTTTTGATCATATGGTTTTGAAAATATCCCAAACAGCACTTTCTGTTTGGCCGTAATTTTGGAATAATTAGATAGGCTAGAAAAGCCGCTAGGGCTCAAACTTGGCATCACTGACGAGATCTTTGGCAGCTTTAAGTGCAGTTACTACTTACTCGTGTGTGTGTGCTTCTTGAGCGCACTAGTGTTGTTGTTGTTGTTGCTGTTGCTAGTATTGTTGTTGCTGTGACCGCCGCCGCTCTTCTGATTATTGGCCGTTGTTGCCTTCGATTTGTTATTGTAATTCAGCGCTTGATTTGTCGCTGTTGTCGCTGTTGCCGCTGTAGCTCCTGCCGCACTTAAATTAGCTAACAATTTATTATTCTTAATATTGCTTTCCGTTGCTACGTTGCTGCTATTCAGGGCCACCTGCGAATGCAAACGGAAAGAAGATCCCACAAAATAAGTTGCAGCTGTGCGTGTGTGTGTACGGTGTGTGTGTGTGTGTGTGTGAAGGAGCAGAGTAATAGGAGTAGATCCGAGAAATCGCCCGCCTCTCTCAATCTAAGGCTTGCTTTTGGGTTTACCTTTGCCAACTTCTTTTCCATTCCATCACCATTATATTTTTGATTTAATTAATTGTTTTTCGCCGCTCGAAAAAAGGCTGAAAAACTAAAACGAAAACAAACTAAGAGCGAGCGAACTTCTTGCGCGAGCCTTCTCCTCGGCGTCCTTTTTCGTGTGCCCAGGAAAACACGAAAAAAAAACCGAAACGCAACGAAAACGAAAAACCCAAAACGAAAATATTGAAAAGAACCGGGAGAGCAACCACCAAAAATGCACGGGGAAGAGAGGAGAGCGAGAGCCGGAGAGAGGAGAGAGAGCAAATAAACAACAGGCCAAGTGTTGGTAAACGGCGGGCTTGTAAATTAACCGTTTGTGAGACAATGTTAATTGTTCGCTGATCTCGATTATACCCCCCTCTGTTCGTTCGCCCATCCCTATCAATAAATCACGATTAATCTAAAAAAAAACCCTTACCCATAAACCAAAAACAAGTCGGGGGAATAAGTACTAATACTATGTGTGCAGCTCGCTAGGCGCTATCTTATCGCACACTGCAAAAGTCTAGTGGCCACTTGAGAAGGCAGCCCAAAGGAGGGCCACTCGAGCCGCCCAAAATGATGACAATAAAACAATTACGCTCTTATCGCCCCTAAAGGGAATACTAGTCCACAAGTCTCGTATTATTAGTTGCGAAAACTACCTCACGGCACAGGTTTAAATCAAAATGGTCACAAAGAGCAGTAGTTTATCCAAACTTATTTGTTTTTCGGTAGTATCTTCTTACAAATGTCATAAATCGTGTAAATGTAAACTATACCTTAGCGAGTAATTAATTTTCTTAATTCTTGTATAATTGCATAATTGATTTCCCTTCAGACATACGAATAAAGGTTAAAATGTATCTAAAAAGTAATGTAGTCTATTGTAAGTATCCCTACAAAACGAACTCTATCTTTGTTTGTTTTAAAATCCGCAAAATTAATCAGAATTTGGGATATAAAATAAATGTATTTGAAAAGTAATTGTATTTCCTGACCAGTATACCTAGGACGTTAGTACCTTCGTTGCCCCAAAAAAGGGTCAATTGTTACCCCTTGGAAGATACCGAAAAATAATTATCACTGTCACAAACTTATCTGAATAGACTCTGTAATTTAGTGGTGGAGTTTTTAACCACTTAGCCACCTATAATTATGTTGGAAAATTTCCGCTCTATCGAACTAGGCCTGCTTGCAATGTACGGCTCTAAACTCAATGTTAAGATACGGTGAGTATCTCGTAGAACCTTTCGGAGTGGAAAAGCAAAGGGGAAAAGTGAAGCCAAACCCGATAGGAGGAGGGCCACGAGGCTATCTGGACTTACCTTATTCGGGTGGTGGCTAGTGTTCGCCTCGTTACGTCTCATTGACTCCATGCAGACGCAAACGAGCGGGCGGCCGCACTGCGCGGGCGGCCCAAAGTACTACCAGTAGTGCCTAGGAGCGAGCTGCCAGCGGAGATGTTGATCTTGATGTTGACGGTGCTCCTGTGGTGACCAGCAGTGGGATTTACTCGTGGGTGCTGCTGCCTCGTGTGGCTTTCGGAGTTGTCCAGGCAACAACGCTGAGAAGAGACGCAGGGCCTCGGCCCTCGGGCCAAATGGTTCATTTTCAAAACTGCAACAAAGAAAAAACACACACACCCCGGGAATTAATAAGCCATTGGGATTCTGAGCAGGCAGGGTAATGAATGAGTACCGGCCCACTCGACCGAACGCTAGAGCTTGAGATTAGAACCCCCAGTCGCCGCCTCAAGTGCTCAATTGCCCCTTATCGAACAATCGACGATGGCCGATCGATCGACAATCGACGTGTTTGAGGTTAACTATAAAAATCCTCGAGGAGCTGTGATTTACATGCCGTGTGTTGGATCATAATATATAGTACAGCACTCGGCCGAGTGGAAGGGGTGGAGGGGAGGAGGTAGGCCACCTTAACGACCTGGTAATTAAAGCACTTTGCACAATTTACTGATACTGATAAGGGGAACAGAGGAACTGTGCTCGTTCCCGCCTCTGCTCACCTCCACCCGAACCGATCTCAAGTGGAGGAGTATGATTTGGACACATGTGCGTGTGCTCGAGCACAGTAGCATTTGGCGGTGGTCTGTGCTACCGCTCGGATTCGTTCCGATTCCCGATAAGATAGTGTCAGCGTCGACGTCTCTGAGAACTCTGTGGCAGTTTGTTCACGTCCATTCCAACCCGGAACGTTGACGTCATTGTTTTCACTCGCCCACTTAGCACTTTTTAGTTTATTTCCATGCAAATGAATAGGTTGGTTCACAGGGCTTATCTTGGACAAAATACAAAGTCTAGAAAAGAACTGCAACGTATTATACAAATTTATTAGCACGGAGGTCAACCAAATATCAGCTGGACCAAGTCTATTTATAAATTTGTATACCAGAAATAAACAATGGAACTTTTTGTTGGAAGATTATCAGGATTATCGACCTCGTTACTCGCGTTTACCAGTTGCGAATAATATCACGTATAATATTAGGGTTTTTTTCCAACCATTTGATCTAGCACTTGGTAGTTTATAGGCTTATTTTTACTGCAATATATTTAAAATATCAGCTGGCCCAAGTCTAATTATAAATTGCTATACCAAAATAAACAATGGAACTTTTGGTTAAGAGACTTTCCTATCGGCATTATCGCCCTCATTACTAACACTCCCTAATTGTGAAAGAGTGGAATAAAATCACGTATAATATCATGATTTTTCACAATTACTTGACAGTTTTGTGCTCTCCTCGGTCGTTTAATTGATTGATTGGCTTCCCCGAATCTGTGTTGATCACTCATTCATTTTTCAGTCGTTACTGATTCGAGGTAAAACAAAAAAAAACCAGCTACAATTAAATTTGCATGTGCTTAACATTTTATGATAATTAAGTGGCACAGACGGCAAAACAAGCTTTTTGTGTGTGGGCCGGCCGGCGACGATGGATTTTTTACTCGCTTGTGTCACAGTCACCCGAGTTATGTTCGCATTTTGATACGGAATACACAACAGAAAACTTAATTAATTGAGTTGTCGACCAAGTGGTGTGGTGTTGTATGGTGTTGTGTGTGCTTGGCTTCGACAATAAAAGCTGCCCACACATTGCGTATATATTTTTACTGCCGCACTTAATCGCATTCACATGGAAATGCGAATTTTTAAACCCAGACAGACACAATACACAGCCCAACAGTTCCCATGGTAATCATCTTTTATTTGATGTTTTGAGCCCCTTCACTCGGACACCATTTAATCCGCTATTACGCACTCCACACACACCGCCACCATGTGGGTGGCAATGCGAGTGTGGCATGTGGCATTAACGTGCCAACAAGGGGTTAAGCCCCGAAAAAACAAAAACAAAAACAAAACCAAAAAAAAAAAACTACCTACAACCATTGGGTGCTTTTCACAGACGCCGCCGCCGCCACACAGCGCACACAACAAACACGAAGATTGAAACACACCATAATTTAGACAAATCAATAAATTACTAATAGCCCCCGCTACTTCTTCACTCCTTGGTACCGTCAGTGGGTCGCTGGCTTGGATAGTTGGCCGGCCCGGTCGGTATTTCCTTCGATCCCTGCGATGCCTGCTCCTGCTGCTGTCGTTCAACATTCCACTGAATTCAAGCTTTACGGATGGAAAGGGGCAGATACAGATACAGCGGCAGGGGCAGATACAGATACAGGGGCAGGGGCAGATACCAGGGCCGGGGCAGGGGCAGGCAGTTGGTAAAAGGCAAGGAGTAGCCGTCCAGGTAGACGAAAACAACCAAGGCAAAGGCACAGTGCTCAAAGACAGCGCCGGTCATCGTTCAAGTCGTGTTTTAAATTGGGTTTGCGGCCGCAGACCGATATAAAGTAAAGAAAAGATACTTCCCTCCCTTCCCGATGGTGGCACGAGGAGGGAAAGCCAACTGACAGGGTCTCTTGTTATGGCCAAAGTCGCTGTCCGCACGTACTAAACATCGGGGCAGGGTTAGTGTTGCCCAGAAATAAAGCTATCCACAAGATACTTTCAAATACAGTCCATTGAGTATCTGTTTTTCTGGAGATCTTCCCTTTTCGGTAGAGCCAGGTTTATAAGTATCTGAAGCTAGTTTGTATCTGAAACCTAGAGTTCCACTTAAGATGTCGATTCTCTTTTGTTCGAGATATGCACAGCTTTTTGTTTTTGGGAGCTAAGTGAGCGATGGAGTGCCCACCGCTGATCTAGATACACTAATTTCCCAGCCTTTTAAAGCCACAAACAAGCTGGGCAAACAACACTGGAAGATTTCGCAGCAACATGAAACATGAAATCGGCAAGATGATGAAGAAGCTGAAGAAAAAGGGGCAGGCAGGCAGCAGAGCTGAAGATTTACGGCAACAACGTTCGGTTCGTTCAGATCGCCATCACATGCGTTTTTGTTGTTCCACCAGATTGTTGCTGTACAAGATTGATCCTCTGCGGTTGCTAAATGAACGCCTCCGGGGAGTTGCCAGTGCGCTTTTATTAGCGTTTTTGATCCAGAATGGATCGTAACCGCAGCAGCAGCCGCAGCAACAGCAGCAGCAGCAGCAGCACAGAATAGTCCAACAAAAGTAGGAAAAAAGCAGACACAATCGAGTTCAAAACTATAGGGAATTCGTTGCTTTATGGGCTGGTTAAATTATTGCTCTTACCGAGATGTATCTTTAATAGAGTCTTAAATGCTTCCTAGATTGAGATTGAATATAGAAATGTATGAAATCGAATCCGATTTAGCATGCCTATTACTTTTTCGATCACTGTTTGAGCTGCGCTAATAACTCTTCACGCTCTCGCTTTTTTGATTCTGCTGTGATTCGACTCGAATCGCGATAATTTGATTTCCCCCAAGCACATCCAACCGGCGGAGAACGCTTTTTGATTGCGTTGGTGGCGGCTGTTTAGGCTCAACGCGGCCCGAGGCAACAACGTTCAATTAAATTAAGTGCGGCGGGATCCCCTTTTTCGGTTTCGGTTTCTTTCCCTCTCGTCGTCCCATACAATCTTGTTTCTGCTGTGTGGCATGCCACACCAAAGCAGCGAGATGCTCTCAAGTGGCGATCATGCCACTTAGGCGCAAAGGCCTGAAAACGATCATGGGGACCGAGATCATGGAAACCCGAAGAGGGAAAAAAGGGATCGGAGGGATCGGAGGGAGGATCTCGGAGTGGGAAGACGCATTCAATTGCTTTTCCAATATATTGATCTCTCGAGATGTACATACAAGTCTACGGTCTACAAATGGGTGTTTCCCTTTTCCGAGACTCGGAATTTATGACTTCATTTTCCTCAACGGATCTTTTGTTCGTGTCACCAGCAAATTGCTGTCCTCAATTACAAGAGTTCTCCATTGTGGGGTTCCAATCTAATGGTTCACAAACAATAATGAAAAGGAGATGCTGGTCCCGGGTAAAACTGTCATTGTTCGCAAGACAATTAGGCCGAAGGAATACTTTCCGGCTTGAGTTTGAGTTTTAGGGAATTACCAAACAAATTTGCATTGATATGATACGAATCTTATTGAAGTTAAGACCCTTAGCTATGGGACATATAACATCAACATTCCAAATATAAATGTTACATGGCACTGACGAGGCCCAAGTTGTAAATCCAATTTATTTGCCATCCAACTCGGAACACGATAAATCCGTGAGATAATGGTTTCAATACAGATTAACCCGCGTGTATAAAAAGGGGTTACACTCCATACATTGTTTCATATTTCCGGGAAATGCTGTCCGCTGAGCCGCAAAAAAAATCAATCCGAGTCGTTGTTCTGTTTTTGCTAATCAATTTGGCAGAAGGAGCGGTGAGAGAGCGAAATAAAAAGGAAAATTTTCATTTAATTTATCCCTTGTTTTCAGCGAAAATGGGACTACGAACCTATATCGATCACTACCACCAGCACCGATGAAGACAAACTAAAGATGATGGCAAAGATCGAACGCATAGGACGCGGAGAGTTCGGACTTACGGGGGTCATAGAGTGGAAATATGACGCAGACGAAACTACGATGGTAGGTGAAAAGAATTATAAAATAATCTTTAATAATAATATAATGCAAAAATGTTTTCAAGGTGGAAGCAACGGCCTATCGCAGCAGTTCGGGAGCTGAAAGCGATTACAAGCTGCTGCCGTGGTCGATTCCCAAGCAACCCTTTTACGAGTATCTCAATACCTACTACAAAGATGTGATTGTAAAGAATCTGGGACATTGCTCCAATCTGCCCCAGTTCGAGGGCAAATTTCAACCTCCATGGCCCAAGGACACCTATCACATGGAAAAGTGCCTGATCGATGGTGATGGTTTGCCGGAGATCGCACCCCCGGGATTCTACAAGATCATATTCTGGACCTATGGTACCGACCAACCAAAATGGGGCTTCACTGCTGTTTTTAAGCTTACCAACAAGATGATATAAATACTAGAGCTGCTAAGGTGGTGATTTTTTATCTCGAAAGCAAATAAATTCGTATTCGATTACATACATAAATATATAGCGTTTTTTAACTTGCTTATTACAAATGTGAATAGGAAGTCAACATAGGGTAATTATTTGCTTAAATAAACCAAAATTAAACCAATTATCGATTGAATTATTTCATTATTTCAATTATTTGTGTAGCTATTTTGACTACGGGCTGTTTAAAAATACCTATTACTATCTACAACATTTTTGGGGGATTATGTATCGCATTAGAGAAGGTATAATATGATGGAGGACATATGTATTCTTATATTTCTGAACTTAAAAATTGGGCTAAAAAAAGGGTTCCATTAAACCTTGAAATATAACGCCGCAATCTTCGATAAAGTCAATCGATAAATAATCGTTATGAAACACCGGATATTAAGCCTAAATTAGGAAAAATTTAACCATTTGTTGACAAGCTCGTGCCCGTTAAACAAGCTAAAACTAATCCCCAACAAGAGCCCATTCAGATTATATAATTTAGCAACGTAATAAGGTCATGCAATAAAGTACAGACGGATCGGCTATATAAAGACTAAGCCGATGCATTCGAGCACTAAATTGAATTTCGACCAAATGATCTTTCGTCGCTCGCTGTGTTACTTCTTTGCCGGATTTTGGTTGGAAGTGCTGCTAATTCATGGAGTTATAGCAGCGGTAGGCTGGTTTAAAATATATTACCTAACCAGAATAATCCTACGATTGCTTACAGCGCAATTGGGACTACGAGCCTGTGTCCTTGGCGTCCTTTACCTCCGATGAAAGCCTTCTAAAAATTGATGCAAAAGTTAATCGCTTGGGACGTGCAGACTTTGCCCTCACCGTGGCAGTCGACTGGAACTACGATGCCGACGAAAATACTATGGTTGATTTTTGGAACTTCTTTATACATTTATCCAGATTTGTAACCTAAATCCTCGGCAGGTAAAAGCGGACGCCTATCACTGCACCTCGGGCGATGAGAGCGACTACAAGCTGATGCCGTTTTCCGTACCATCACAACCCTTTTTTGAATTCCTAAATGGCTTCTACAAGGACGCCTTTATCAAGAACGTTGGTCACTGTTCCAATTTGATTCAGTTCGAGGATAAATTTGAGCCCCCGTGGCCTCGAGGAGTCTACAAGATGGACAAGTGCGTGGCCACAGGCGAGGGATTACCGGACGTTTGTCCTGAAGGTTACTACAAAATCATCTTCAATGCCACCGGGCAGGTTAATTGGGGATTTATTTTGGTGGCTCGAGTTACAGCCAAATATATTTAAAGCCATTAATCATATAAACTTGTTACGCATTGGATGTTCATTGAGTTTTGGGTGTAATCAAATACAGGTACAAATAAACAGGGAATAAAAGAAATAAAGTAATTCAAATTGTAAATATACAATGAACAAGACAGATCAGAATACTCTCTTGAATCTCAATTGATTGGATTTATTTTTAGCTGCCAAAAATTTTAATGATTTCCCATGACATGCCGTGTGGATGTTCTGATGATCTCAAATATGTTTGGCTATGGCTTTGATGGGTTTAAAAACACGCAACTGATAGTTTAGAGTTCATGTCGGTGGACAAATTTAGATAATCCCAGCTTGTCTGTTTTTATTAATAACACTAAATTTTTTAAATTTATTTGGGCACGAAAACGTGACCTACAACTATTTAAGTGAGATGCATGAAACTTTGTACGCCAGTAATTGAAAAACATGGTTAATTCCGGTCAGTTTTGGGTGATCAGTGTGTTGCTTTCGGTTTACGCCTATAAAGTCTGCTTTGGCCGAGTAAGCATATAAAATTTACTGAATTAACTGCAAGGATATCCAGAGTTGAGCTTTGTTAACTTCAATTTCAGACCCAATGGCAAGGCCGACCTATTTCCTTTGCAAGTAACACCACTGATGCGAGTTATCTAGACTTGCATATTAAGATTGAAAGGTTCGGGTTGGGGGAGTTTGGTTTTTCCGGGACCTATTTCACAAACATTATCATGGACGAGAATGTGATGGTAACAATATCGCACCAAAATATCATCATTTTGCAATTACAAACGAACTATATTTATTTAGATTGAGATGCGCATCTATAGTTGCTATTCGGGAAACGAGGCAGACTACAAGCTGACCCCCTATACCATAGCGCCGCAGAAGTTCATTGACTACATCAACACCTTCTACAAGGACATGCTGATGAAGAACCTGGGCAACTGCACCGATCTTCCCAGATATCCGGACGGATTTGTGCCACCCTTCCCCACAGGCACCTACAACTTCACCCGCTGCCAGATCTCCGGCGACGGATTGCCGGAAGTGGTTCCCGAGGGTTTCTACAAGGCCGTAGTTATCATCACGTCCCAGCCAATGGTTGAGCTAACCTTCACAGCCATTATGAAAGTCACAACAAAAATGTTCTGAAAACTACATCCGAATATACACCGTGAAAACTCTTTATTGTTCCTGCTGCTCTGGGCGGTGCCGGGGCGGTGTGAACCGAATTCCAGCTGCTCGGAGTGTCGTCATAAAATACAGCGGGCCAAGGAGATCTCATGGCCGGCAAATGGGCCTGCTCGACCAGGTAGAAATCGCTTAAAGCCAGCTGACATCGGCCAGGCAGGCGGCAGGCAGCAGGCAGTTGGAGTGTGAAATTGGCAAGACATGTTTGGAAACTGTTGTGGTAAAAAGTGTTGGCCCACATGAAAGGGGAAAGCGAGGGGCAGGAGAAAGAGAAAGAGACAGGGGTTGGTCGGGAAAAATTGCACAAAGTGTCGTCTGCACAGTGAAAAAAACAACTTGATTAAAATAATGAAAAGAAACAGCAGAGACTGCTAAAGACTGTAAAATAATTTCCATAATTTTTCGGTGTGTATTCGCCTCCTTGGAAATGCAATTCGAGTTGCATTTCAAGTGAAAACTCTGCGCGGTTGCCTCGGCTAATTTATTGCAAATTGTTAAAAGCTACAACGACGAAGGCGACGCTGCTGCTGGCTGTCAACTGATGACAGCCTCATGCCCCATGCCGCATGCCGCTGGGTCCCCTGCGATCTGCTTCTTTGCTGCCACAGTTGCCGCAACTGCTGCTGTGTTTTCCCCATTTTTAGCTTGTTGGCTGGGGGGAAAATGTGGTCTAAAGTGAACCAGATTCGCATGGAAATTGCTGGCCATAAAGTCACAGCTCTTTGAGGAGCTCATTGCCATGCGGATTCATAAGAGCTGCTTTTCGATTTTCAATTTACACACTCGCCGAGCATCCTTTACTTGATTTTATTGTCATTCTTGTATGAGACTAGTTTAAGCTGCATTACATTGAGAATTTAGCAAATAAAATATTTGATTTAACGGTCAGTTGAGCTGGAAAATGTTTATTTTGATGGCGATCTAAACAACGTTTTAAAAGCCAATTAATTTGCTGCAACGAGACGCGGTCTCGGTTCACCCTGATTAGCATATGGTAACAACAACGGCGAATTTGCATTTAGCCAACATCTACGAGTATTTGGGCCCCCCGCCACCTCCTCCCCTCGGGGCTGTCTCATCGGCTTGGCTTGAACATTTTGCGGCATTGACAATATCAAATTGTTATCTGGCATAAAATAATTACAACGTTTTAATGCAGACAAAATAGTTGTCGTCGGTCAACTGTCGATGCTGTTGTGGCAGTTGCCGTTGCAAGTTGCACGTTGTCGGGTTGCCGGGGTTGCCGGTGTTGCTGTTGCTGTTGTAGCTGTCGCTCGCTGCACTGATATCATCGTTGTGGTTGTTGCCAAAGTTTAGCTGCCAATTTGAGTGGCAATAAAAGCGCGTGTGCGACAGCCAAGAGATTTCATTTTGCAGCGCACAGCACCACAGTCTGTGCCGGTGCGCTAATTAACCAAAAACGCAGCCAATTAGTTGCACTAACACGGAAAAAAATCGCAGCTTTTCCATGGAAGCAGTTGGGGAAATTCGAACTAGTTTCGAATGTGATTTCATTGCGATTTCGGGCAGATAAAGCAGCGAGCAGGGGCAACATTGGAAGCCAATTATTCAGATTGCCAGGGCGATAGATATTCGCAGCTCATTATTTAAATCGCTGCTGATTATTGACGGGAAAATATAGGTAGGTAACAAGTAGAAACGCTGTAGATTTCTCGACAACGAGATACCATGTTCCTATTTTCACTGGCAAAGGCCTCATCTTCATTATTAACTATCCGATCTTTATGAAACTATGCACATGGATAAATATAGATATTTTTAACTGTCAGCAGAAAGATTCATATCTCTTGCTCTAGCAATTTCGAAAAAATTTAGTTCTTTGAAATTTTAGAGGCGCAAGGGGGCGTGGCAAATATTAAATACAAGCATATTCTGCATATATACTAAAAGCACCTAAAACAGAAAGAATTATATCCCTAGCTCTAACCATTTTGAAGATATGGTAAAAACCAGTCCAATTATTTAACATTTTAATCAGCTTCTATATTTTATTGTTTTCCCATCGACGATTAAAGCAAAATGGAGCTGGTTTTGAACTAGCAATCTGTTCTAGATGGAAATGCCAAGGCATAGGCATATGTTATGCTTTTAATTTCATTGCTGGCACTTCCCATTTGCCCGGCAATCGATTCTCAATCGATTTCGGTGCCAGTTAGGTGGCTCAATGATTGAAAATTTGTGAAATGAATGCATGCATTAAAATGAGGCAGAGGCAGGCAAAGGTTAAATTATGTCTGCTCTGGCCAACGAGATGCGGCTACAATAAACAAACAGACCGTGTGGACGGAGGTCTGGCGGGGCAGGATAGTCAGTCAGAATGCAAAGCTTGTTAAAATTCATGTAATGCATTAACAGAGAACAACAACCA
Organism: Drosophila ironensis; assembly: GCA_021223825.1. Classification (NCBI taxonomy): domain Eukaryota; kingdom Metazoa; phylum Arthropoda; class Insecta; order Diptera; family Drosophilidae; genus Drosophila; species Drosophila ironensis. The sequence continues at coordinate 781,833 of JAJJHQ010010690.1, forward strand.
CAAATTACACACACACAATCCCTGCCACGGAGATGGGGCATGCGGCATGAGGCATGCGGCGTGGGGTGTGGGGTTTGGGGTTTGGGAGGAGATCTCTGGCTGAGTCAAAAGGCCGACGGGCTGCAATGAAAAGGCAATTAAAGCGCAGCAGGGGCAGCGGGTGGCAGGGTGCAGGGGCAAGGCGGTGGAGCGGCGGCTGCTGCCGTTGCAGCAATCAATTGCATGCTTCAATGGACAAATATACGAGCATAGACAAGTGGAGAGCCAACTCAGATAGACATGGCCGATACGGACGCCAAAGCAAATGCGTTTGCCCAGCCACAGTGGAGCTTGGCTAAGTGAAACCACCGAAAACCGAAAACCACGGAGAGGCAAAATAGCGCCAAATAGCTGCGAGCCATCAGAGATTAGGTTCTTAATCCTATTCTAAGCATTGACAGCTAAACAGTTCGTAAAAATCCTCCCAAAATTTGAGCCGGTTCAAGCTATTGAAACGCGACTGTATCTAGGTTTGTGCATCTGTATCTGCTAGTTGTCCATGGCAGACACCCGTGGGACGGACGGCCTGCGACTAGATGGACTCAACTAGATAAAAACCTTAGTTGGCTCGCTGTTAGCCCCGGCCAAAAGGAGGAATGCCAATGGGGAGCAGAGGGACGTCGATGGGGTCGGTCGGGTTGGTTGGGTTGGTTGGGTGTGCAGCTCCAATGCAATGCGCTGTTGATGGTTGCGACCGTCGACCGTCTGCATCTTCATTCGCCTCCTTCGACGGCGGCAGTCAAGTGGAACGGCACAAAAACTTGTTAACTTTTTTCGCTACAAAAGGTCCGGACTCCGCCGAGTGCCAAGTTGAGTCAATCAAGTGGCTTGGCAACGCCGTTGGTAGTAACCTGCTCCTCGGCAGCAATTAATCAAAAGAGAGCGAAGTCACAACTCCAAATGCGAAGCCCAGTGCTTGGGGCTTTATTATTGCAATCAAGTCATTTACCTGCAAAACGTTTAATTATCACGTTTTGAACAAGCCACCACCCGACTGCCGCCCGCAGGCCCCAACCTCCCCCCTGATGTGTGGGCAATTAGCAATTAGTCGACAAATTTTACACATTCACCGGCCCCGAACTGCTCCTCATGGATCCTCATATCTTGATTCCTCAGTGACGGCCGCCAACCTGGCCCGATCGCGTTGCTTCAGCGGCTCTCTTCCGTAGCCAAATTCCTGCGAGTAGAGCGGACTGATCCCGGCCAGAAGCAGATGGGCCGACGGGTAGATGGTGTCACAATCGGCCACATCCTCGGAGGCAATGTCAAAGTCATAGCCCACGATCCGATAGCCGCAATGGCTGAGTTCCACACAGTAGACGACCTGCTCCTGGGTGCGGACATTGATGTAGGCCACCTGATGGGTGTGCGGCAGATATTCGGCCACCATCAGGTGGTCCACAAAGTCCTCGCAGTCCTCTACCATTTTCAAGGCATCGCGATAGGCGTTAAAGTCGCACACATCGATTGTGAAGAAGGTCATTGGGAGAGTCCTGGGGGCCTGGGTGGATTTTGACGGGACAGTCTCGGACGAATTGTTGACTGTTTTGGAACTTCAAATCAACTCAGATTTAAGTCAATAACTTTACTTGTATGCTTCCAAAACTTGGATAATTACAAACATTAATAGTGCAAGTCTTGGGAAGTTTTGTCCAAACACTTCATTGTCACCCTTTCCAATTTCTTCAGTCACTTCCCGAAAACTCTTTAAACAAAAACAGACATCCTCTTCTTTATATTGGGAACTGAAAAGTATAGCATTCTGCTGGTCTTCAATACATTTTCCGTCTTATGCATCCGCTTAACTTCTCGTGCAGCGTTTTTCTGGGCCCCTGCACCCTGTTCCAGCCCTTTGTGCCCTACACCCCGGCCCATCTTTATCTCCCTTGACTTCCTCAACTCTCAGAAACCGAGCTCAAGTGCTCTGTCTCTGGCTCGGGGTCCCCGGGGTCTTCTTCCACTTCCACATCCACATCCACCAGACTCTGGATCTGCCTCTGCCCCTGCCGCTTGTGCCGCTGGAAAACAAAAAGGACAAAAGCAAAGAGTCTCGGCTCAGACTCATGACAATCGAATGAGGAGTGCGGATGAGGCACCGCACCAGGCCCGAGCCGAGCAGGGGGGGATTGCCTGACTTGGTGTGATTTGGCAGCCGAGGAACAGCAACGGCCACAGAGAGGCAGGCGACGGTGGCGGCAGCGGCAGCGGCAGAAGCATCTTTCCCTTACTTTTTGCTGATGAAGTTGAACAATTTGAGATACGAGCCGCGCGCAGGAAGGTAAGCGAACGATCCGAAAGAGATGGCCTACCGGGACAGAGCGGACGGCAAGGGACGGACGTGGACGTGGACGCGGATACGGACAAGGGACTGTGGAACGTTCATTTCGTTGCCCATGGCCATGACAGGCAAACGCTTTCTGGCCGGGCTACCAGGCAAACTTTCCGGCCAGCCCTCACCCATCCTCCTCCTTGGCTGCGATTCCCAAACAATCAAGATGCTAAAAACGAACACAACTTTTTGCATCACACACACGCAAATTTTTCTTCAATTTTCCTTTTTGGCAGACGCCTAAATAGTTGATGAATTATGCGACAGCTGGGCGGAAAAACTTTGCTTAATTTTATATTCGCAAACACACAGAGGGGACGATAGATAGATAAGCACTTCTAATTGAAAAGTGCCTTTCGGACATTTGACATGGCAATCAGCATAATTTGTAGGAGTGCCAAGGCCTCGGAGATACATAATTAATAACTTGAAATGCGAATGCATCTTTGAGATATTTGTTTTCTACAGTGTGCGCGCTAAAGTTCAGTTTCAATTTATTTTAATTGCGCTGACAGTTTACGATCCCCCCTCGACCCGTGCGAGTGCAATCAAAGGAATAAATGAGTGGAGCGCCTGAGATGGTGAACAATAAGTGGAAGGGAAGGTTTCGGCCGGGCTAGCAACGGATTGGGAGTAAGTGCATGACCATAATCCGACTTTAACTCTTTCACTTTGCCTTTCCCCGGCCAGAGACAGAGCCTCCTTGGCCATATTTCACTCTATCCCCCGCCAGCAACAATTGCCGGAGATTTATGAACGCCTCTTGCGCTTTAAATTGAATTCAATATTTTGCAAGCGCTGCAAGGCAAACAACACCAACGCCAGCAACATCAACAACAGCAAATTGTAAACAACAAAGTTTTTTGTGTCTCGTTGACAGTTGCACTTTTTTATGGCGATTGCACATTTCATGGCTTTCTTTTTCCGCACTCAGGCGGCTGCTGTTGAAATTGATTTTTTTCTCCTTTTACCTACATTATAGTATACTCGGTAGTACGGCGAGTATTTTCCCTCGCTTCGTTTTCTTCTCACTGCTTATTTGCAATGTGAAATGGGTTGTGTGTTTGCGTGGGCGGGGACGGGGACGGGGGGCGGGCCAGAGGTGTGAAAGGTGTCGAGTGGGCGTGTCGCCAATTGAGCTGTTTCTGTTGCCGCAAAAGGCCAAAAAGCACGAGTACAATGGACATACCTGCAACGAGAAAAAAGGGGGAAAAGTCTTTCAGTATAACATCAAATTAAGTTAAATAAAGTTTCCTATTGGATTAGCTTTGAAAGGGCTTAAAATATATACCAAATCTAGGCAATTTACTCTTTTCCCTGGCCCTTTTTTTACATATTCCGACAAATAGCCGAGTTTTAGGTGCTTATACGGACGTATGGACCACGGATGATCTTACGGACAAGGCTAAATCCATGCGGATGTTACCTCTTATAAAACATTTAGGTTTCCTCTTTAATAAGCCTTAAAGCTGATTAAAATATATATGAAATCTGGGCAATTTTCGCATCTCCCTAAGCCTATTTTTACAATTTCCGACATATAACCAAGTTTTAGGGGCTTATACGGACGTATGACACATTTATGGACATACGGACGACCTAGGGAAGGTGATAAATGCACACGTTTTTCGACTCTAATAAAAAATGTAGGTTTCCTATTTGATAAGTCTTAAAAGTCTTTAAAATACGTGAAGTTGCAACAGCTTTTTCCCTGCAAATTGCAGTTCTCGCTGACCAACTTTCCCGCTACAAATACCCGAGTTTCAGGCGCTTATACGGACGAAAGAACAAATTTACGGACATACGGATGGATGTACGGACATGGATTGAACCACTTGGCTGTTGGCTCTAATCAAAACGTAGTTTTCCCATTTGATTGGCCTTGAAAGGGATTAAAATATCTGGAGCTGCAGCTCATTTTTTCGCTGATATTTGCTCTCGGTTTTCCCCCTGAGTTCCCGGCTTGATGGCTAGCAATTTGTGAATATCTCGGCAATTTTCGCTTCTCCCTGCCCTATTATTACAATTGCCGGCAAGCGGAGGTTTTAAAGCCAAAGGGTGTCGCGTCAAGATGAATTTGCTCTTTTCGCGCCGTTTTTCCCGCGAGTTTTTCCCCTTCGAATCTCGAACAGTGATTTTAAGTACGCTCACAGCTACTTGCCCTCCTCCCCGACCCCCCCTGGCAACTTATTTTTTGCCTTTTTCCACCTCTTTTTTTTATTGTTGTTGTAGTCACAAGTCGAGCGTAGTAGTAGCAGCAGCAACAACATCATCGCATCGGGAGCAACCCAAGATGCCCCCACGCTGAAAATTCAAAATGTTTTCGTTTCAGTGAGCACACAGCGTTGCTTTGGTAGGGCGCTGCTTACTTTTATAAAACTGAGTGTGTGTGTGTGTGTGTGTGTGTATGGGTGTATCTTTTCACATACAATGTTTGTTGTTGTTGTTGTTGCTTTTGCTGTTGCCTCTTCTGCGCCAGTCAATTCAATTTGAAGCCATTTAGCATCAATTTGCAGTAATTTGACGTATAAATTATGTCAAATTGCCGAGCAGCTTGTCATTGGGTGTATTTCGTTGTTGCCCCAAGTTGTTGTTGTTGCTGTTGCCGCTTTTGTTAGCGATTTTTTTCATGTTGTTGTTGGCGTTCTCACTCCGTCAGTTTGCTCGTTTTCGGTTTCGGTGTTTCGGCGGCTTTGTTGTAGCTCTTGCACCTTTTTTGCTGCCTGTTATTGTGAGAGATTGTGCCCGCCAGGTAGAAATACAAAGGAAAGACGACGGGGCAAGCGGCATCATCATCAAGTCCCTGCCCCTCTGCCTGCCCTGGGACTTCCCTCTAGAAATCGCTGTGTGCCCGGGTCTCGGTCTCCGGTCTCTTGCTCGCTCTGCGGCACGTTCGGCAGGCAGGCAGGCAGGCAGTGTGTGAATTTTATTTTCGCTTGTCGACACAAAAGAATTTCACTTAATACCCAAACACTGGTGAGGAAAAAGGGTCCACCAACCGGGGCAGAAGCAGAGGCGGAGGCAGAGGCAGAGGTTGAGCACTAAAAAGTGCCTCATAAAGCCGATATATAAACTAATGCCGCAGACGGGAAGGGAAGGCCGGCCGGCGCTGGGGGTTGCTGTTTCAGCGCCGAACGAGGGGCCACAATTTTTACGCTTTTGTGAATGTTAACATTCAAAGATATCATCAAAAAATTCACTGGAAACGCTTGTACAATAAAAACAAAACAAGGCAAAGAACCAGCCAGCAAGCCAGCAAAGAAGCTGACGGGGCAGAAGCATCGTAGCGATCGAACCCGAACTGGAACTGGAAATGCGGAGGAAGACGACGGACGCGAGGAGGTGGTGCCCCCTGAATTTTGTCGCCTCTTTGTGGATGAGTTGCTGTTGCCGTTCACGCGTCGTAAACTCGGTAGCAGAAACATTAACAGCGTAAAAAAAAAGACAATGCAAACTGGGAAATCTTCCGCAATCAACAGGGCTGCACAGCACGAAACGCGATGGAGAGGCTATCATCGAGTGTCTCGACTTCAAATACCCGACAATTAGAGGTTTATACGGACGTACGGACATACGGACAGGCGTGCGGACATCCTTAAATCCTTTGGGAGAATCTATTAACGAGATGAAAAGCTATGATCGAGTGTCTCGACTATACATAACCGATAATTAAAGCTTTAAACGGACGTACGGACATACGGACAGGCGTGCGGACATAGTTAAATCCTTCGGCAGAATATAATAACTTTATTTTTAGATTTTATTTTATGTTTCCCAAGTTATGTTCGCTTTTTTAAGGCTTTAATATTTATGAAGTTGCCTTGTTTACCCCGCCGAGTGGTAATTGAAAAGTGTAAAGTGTCGGGCGAAAAGCTGTTGGCCAAATGGAAACCTGTCACTTACAGTTTGCGAAAGCAAGCTCTCCTGCCTCGCCTCCGACTGGCCGGCCATTGAAACTGCAAGCTATTTGAGGAATTTCCATTTGCATTTTAATTAAGCGAATGGACAAATGACCCAGGGGGCCGAAAGCTAAGCGAGGGTGGCCACCGGTCGGGCAGAAAACTTTATTATCTGTACAAGCAATTATGCATATCATAAAACACTTTAAACATTAATGAGTGTCAGACGGAGGTGGGACAGGCAAGGCGAGCAGACGCAAGGCAGGCGGGCAGGCAGGCAAGAAGCCGAGTCATCTTTTTGGGCTGGCCGGCCCGAGACTCGTTTTTTATCTCAATCATCCACTTAGGGAGCGCACAGATTCCCAAGGGGCCGCAAAAAGCGGACAAACGCATTCGTTGGCGATGGAAAGCAGCTGGAGATGCAAAGCTTCTGAAAGTCTTCTGTTTCAATCCAGAATAAGCTTAATTGGGATTCCATAAAGTCGCGAATAATTCGTTAAGGTCAAAGGAATTATGGAGGGGAAGTAAGATGGTTACTTTTGATTTTTTCCTGGCAATTTTAATTGCAATGCAAGCAATAAAATAAGTGTCATCTCCAGTCTTGAGCATTTATCGAAAATCGAAAACAATCGAAATAAAAACAAGAGTAACTATAATACATGCTTATCAGCGCCAATATTATTAGTTGGAAAACCTATATAATTTAGGATGTTTTATTATTCTTTTGGAATAGTAATACCCCAGATTTGTTGTATGTAAGCCTCGAAAATGTGTAGCATTCCTGCTACGGGACCATTAATCGGTATAATGTGAACAAATCGTGTATCCATAATTTCATAGGCACTCAATTTTGCAATTAGCTGTTATTTGCACTTGGGCAGGTAAGGGGCATAAATCATTGGCCCCAACGATTTGCATGTCGGTCTATCGTTTGCACTTCCATCTCTAAATGGCCAACAACAGCAACGGCAACAACTACAGCAAATGCTGGAGCGGAGAGACGCCCCCAAACTGATTCGGTTAGTTTATGGGCAAAGTCAGCGTGTTGCCACTTTATTGCCTGCTTTACATTTCTGTTAGTTTTGCTTCGGGCCCCGGTGGCAAGCACACAAACACACGGACACACACACGCAAGCTTTGCGGGCAAATTAAAATTCGACTTAATCGTTTAAACATTTAAAAGGCAAACTAAAAGCCAGCAGGCGTCGCCAACAAGCAAAGTTTCCCTCCTATGCCCCCTCCCATTCGCGTTTCCCCATCCCCACAACTCTACACAAATCCTCGGACAACTTCCCTCCACCTTCTCCACCCGGCTTGCTGCCCCCCCTTGGGCCTGCTCTTCCTTTTTCCTTTTCCTTTCGCATTATTACGTTTGTTTTTTCGCTTTGTTTTTGCTTTTGCCTTTTTGTGTTGTTGATTTTGTTTTTGCATGCGCAGCACATGCGCCAAAAGTTGTAGCAGCCTGTTGCTGTCTCGCTCGCACAGCCAGGCTTTAATGAGTGAGCGCCATACAACAAACATGGCTGCCATGGCGGCCGCTCTCTGAAACTCCACATCCGCCCAACGGGAGCAACAGAGAGAGAGCAGGCCTCAGCGAGGGAGCAGGATAGCGCGCATGCCGTGGAGATGCGATTTTAACGGGATGAGTGTAGAGGAAGGGACAAGGCAGAAGGCAGAAGGACTGTGGATCCCATTGAAGAGGTGGAGAGTGGATGGCTTCTTCCTTTTTTTTTCGAGCCTCGAGGGTCGCACAATTCAAATGTTAATTAAAATTTAAAAGCTTAACTGTTCAAATTGCACAGGGAGCCGGCAGCAGGCAGCAGACAGCAGGGTTGCCATGACGGCGCAAATTAAATTTTGATTGATTCATCTTTGTCCTCTTGCCACAAAAAGTGGCAACAAAAACGAAAATCGACAAAAAAATGAAACTCGAAACTGTCACCAAAATCGCAGCCCATTAAATGCCCCAAGTTGCTGTTGCTGTTGCTGTTGCCGTTTCAATTACCATTTAACTACCGCAAGGGCAATAAACCCAAATGGTCCGGAAAATAAATGTGTATATTAAAGCATAAAATATAATATAGTATATGCGAGCATTAGGTCGCTAAGGCGGAACCTGCAGCCTCAGCACTAGCCTAAATTATAAAACAAATTTATGGGCCATAATATTTAGTCGAGGCAAGGGGAACAAAAAAAATTGATTAAATTGTAGACAGCTTGCGCACTAATTTCGGTTTAATGGCTGCGTTTCGCGGAACACTTTTAATTGCAGCTGCCAACACGCTTATTTTCATACCAATTTTAAAGGTTCGGCATTGATTTTTAGAGCAAAATGTTGTCATGTTCCGCCTGATTTAGTCATTACTCTCAGGTGCAATTTAGTAATGCTAATTCTCGGGCCTAATGTTGCCGTGACATGCAATCAAAATTGTTTTCCTTTTACATTGTTTGGGTTTTATTGAAGTTTTTTATATCAAGTACCTTAAGGCAGAAATGGTATATTATATTTTTGCAAGGTATGTAACAGGCAGAAGAAGACAGTCTATGAAAAAATGGCAATAGCTAGGGATTTTTCTTACTGCTAAAAATCTAAACATCTACCTATGTAGGAAGTTTCATAATGATCAAACAATAAATACTGAAGATACCGCCAATTAAAGTTTTACCCGCCGCCTCATACTTTAGTATGTCATGCTTGTATGGCTGTGTCCATGTACTTTGCAGTTGAAACAAGTTTAAACGTAAAAACTGATTGATAAAGAAAATGGGTACATGGTATCTCGTTGTCGATAAATCTCGGCTACAATGTTTTCACTGACAATGCAGAGAATTTCGACGGGCCAGAGATCTCGGGACCCGAAAGAACTCTGAGGCAACAGCAGCAGCAGCAGCAGCAGAGGCACTGTTGTTGATAGCAATCAACATCAATTAAAGCAGCTGTCTGTCTTGCTGTCGCTCGCTGCTGCTTTAGCCGTGTAATTATATTGGTTGTTGCGCCTTTTGGCTGCATCATCATCATCATTATGAGCAGCAGCAGCATTACCACTATCATCATTATGCACTAGGAGCAACATGTTGCTGCAGCAACTTGCAATACGGCCGCGCCTCCAAAGTAGCAAGTAGCAAACTACTACTGTCCGATTGTCTGTCCGTCCGTCTGTCTGTCTGTCTGTTCGTCTGTCAGACCTCGAGTGTGTGCAGCTCCGATGGCAACTGTTGATAATTATAATCCGCTTGTGGTTAAAATGGTGTTGCCTACCTTACCGGCGATAAGCGCGCATGAATAATTATGTTGCCCCGTTGTTGCTGCCACTGCCACTGCTGCTGCTGCTGCTGCTGTGGTTTTAGCTTTGACTTTTCCTTTAGACTTGGCTCTAGCTTTAGCTTTGGCTTTGGCTTTGGCTTGGCTTTGGCCTGGCTTGACTGGGCTGCCTGCCTGCCTGCCTGTGCGGCGACAACTCATGAATAATTAATGCACTGCCGCGACTCAGTTGCTCTTGCAGCAGCAACTTGTCTCGCCTGCCCGCCTCACTGCCTCACTGCCTCAATGCCTCACTGCCTGTTGGAGTATCTTTTCAATTACGTTGCAAGAGGAGGAAATCGTGAATTACGCCGGACAGAGCAGCAGACTCAACTCAACTTGCCTGGCAGCAATAAAAGAACAGCAGCAAAACAGCGGCATCGCCATTACTTTGATTAAACTTGACAGCCGGTCGTCCGTCCGTCCGTCGTCTGTCGGCATTGTTGTTGCTGTGCAAATATTTAATAAATACACAAGCCCCTCTCTGAGGGTGCCGACAACAATTAACACTTGAACAGTAGCAGCGGCAGCCGCAGAAGCAGTGGCAGCAGCGGCGCAACTATTATCGCCCCAATTTGAATAAATTCGCTCGTGACAGCGGCTGCAAAATGCTGAAAATTCCCACCTTAAATTAAATAAGCAATGAGTTTGTCTCCCTTAAAGCGGTTCGGTTCGGGCGGTCGGTCGGTCGCACAATTGGCACTTGAAAGGCATCAAGATACAATGGCAATAACTGCGGCGGCAGCACCAACAAAAACAGCAACAGCAACATCAGCAGCAGCAACAGCAACAGCAGCAAACAAGCTAAACAAGTATTGCCGCTGTGCCGAGAAGCTGGCACAAGATAAAAAACAGCACTAGTGGCAGACAAAAGGCACGAGAAGTGAGACCCGTCTAGGGTAGCTGCTGATGTTGCATGGGAATTGAATTCCATTCAAAAGACAGCCAGCCAGGCAGCAGCGGCAGTGGCAGTGGCAGCGGCAGCAGGCTGTTTGTCATACTTGCAACAGCAACAGCAGCAGCAAAAGAAGAAGCATCGGGGCCCAGTGAAATGGCTTACATGCATTTCTTTACCTCTCCCTCGGCAGGCGTGTTGAGGTGTGTTGCGATACCATCTTGCATAAAATTACTGCTGCCGCTGCTGCTGCTGCTGCTGCTGGAGATGCTGCAGCAACATCAGCAGGAGCCAAAGCAGCAGCCACCGGCGACGTGGTTGCCTGATGCTATGCCGCTGATAGCCTCGAAATTGTTGGCAGTTGCAATTTGCTGTTTGGAATTTTAAGCGAGCCAACAATGAAGTTCAAGCCAGAGCGATGGAAACAAAAGCCGGGCAAAAAAGCGAGAAGCCAAGGGAAGAAAGCCAGAGGAGCTCCGACAGCAACATCATTCTCCATTCTCAGCCTCATCAGAGCAGCAGCAGCAGCCGCAGCAGGAGAAGCAGCAGCAGCAGCAACACAGCAACCATGCTTAACCCCTCAGTGGTATCGATTTTTGATTGCCTTAAAAAAAATCCCCGATATTCGGGACACAAAGAAAGGCAAGATTGTTGGCGGCGGAATTGGTTTTTCGGTTGCAGGAGGCCGCCTGCCATGTTTGCATAATGCACGCTCCATGGCTTATAACTTTGTTTGAAAGTCATTACAAGTAGTTGCAAAACAAATTACGGCTGCAAGGGCCACAAAAGCGTACGCTTTAAAGGTTTAAGATACCAAAAAAAAAGAAAAAAAGGTAAATAAATAATATTGCCGCCTGCTGGCAGGGTTTAACCTGCTGGGGATGTGAAAATGGGTTAAGTTGGGGCCCCAGACTCGGAGTTGGATCCGCGACTGCAAGACTGCAATAAAAGTCAGCAGGCAGGCACTGATGTGTTGCTGCTGCTGCCCACCTCTGCAACTCCTGATGCTGCTGCTGCTCCTCCATTTGAATTTTATTTCACTGGCTGCCTTTCGTTTTTATTTATTTGTATTTTTTCAGCTCGCTGCCATACAATTTCTGCTGTGGCTTTGCATAAGCCCGTAGTTCATTTGAGAGAGCGCAAAAAAAGCTGGTAAAAAAAAATCGAAATAAGATATAGACAGGCAGCCAGCAGCACGATTTATGTTAATCAGACAAGAAGGCGGCGGTGGGGCAGGTTGTGGGGCCAGCGCCAGGCAGTTGCATTCAATCATCTTTTATCTCGGCAGCCGATTTCTGGCTTTCTTTCCTTGGGTTATTATGTATCGCTTAGCTGCATTTGGCGCACTTTCGGATTTCGTATCTTGTGTATACAATACCGTACTCGTATGTTTGTGAGCCATCGATACGATTTCAATTTGCCAAATGCTCTGCCATTTATCTCAATGACTCACTTTGGCCAATGTGAAAGTTGCGCCTGAATTTAGAGATTAACGCACCATCCCAACCGCCAATTTAACCCATTCAATTTGGGGATATTTCAAACTTGTAATAATTCAGATAATCCCCGATTGTTCAATGGTTACTCACTCTAAATACTAAAGCACAAGCATGGCACCAACCTGCAATGAGAGGAAACAAGCTCTAATTAATTTCAATTATTGTTATTACAAGGGATCCCTGGCATCCCTGAATAAACCAGGAATGCAAAGCCATAGCCGGGTTGGCAGTGCAATATTCTGTTCTAAATTCATTTAACAAGTTGAATTTTAAGTGGCCCAGCTCCTTGCTGGCTTTGGTTTGCCTTTAAATAATTCACAAACATTTTGGGGCAACACATTTTTCCATCCCCCATTTCGTTTGAGTGCATTTGAAAACAGGAAAATAGCAAAGGAAATGCGCAGAGGAATATAGTGGGAAATCAACATGCGGGTGCTTCAAAATTTGCCTGAAATATGTTTTCAGTAAAATGTACAAATTTCCCCTTGGAATACAAAGTCTTTGAAGAATTCGAAAGCCAATTTATTGGCTTTTTATTTTGGAATTTCCAGTGAAAATCCGCTCGAAACACCCTTTTGGCCAAGTTGGATTACAGGCGAATGACTCGCTGACTGAATGGCTGAAATGGCTGAAATGACTGACTGCCAGTCCCACCGACTGTCCGACTTGTTTTCCCCCTCCCCTCCCCGCCCCTAGCTGCCCCTTTTTGGCAACAAAAAGTGCAAAATAAAGAAGAGGAAGAAGATATATAGTAGTTGTGCCATTTTTGCGCTTTTCATGCACTTTTTGCGCCGGATGTGCTGCACGGAAAAAATGCAACAGAGTTGAGCGGGGAGGCTCCGGGGACGGGTGAGTGGAAAATGCCAAAAAAAAAGAAAAGAGAGCAGAGCGAAAGAAAATTGTAATTTCAACAAAGCAACGAAGAAAATGGCACAAAAAACCGTGGGCCACTCACAACCAGACACCCACCCACCCACACGTCCCATCAGTATTTTACAATTTTTTATATGCATTTTGGGTTTGGGTTTGGGTTCATTTTTTTTTATTTTTTTTTGTATTTCGTTGAACTAAAAAGTTTCCGCCCAGCGTGCGGGTAAATGCGTTTTTGATGCTGTTTTCTGGTGGGTGGTTCTGGTAGCCGTTTGCATTTTGTTATTTGCCACTGGCACTTGCCAAGTTAAAGCATTAAGCTTATGCCAATTATGCATTGTTTGCCATGGTAGTAGCACAAGGAGCGATTGTTAACCCTCCGCCACCGCTACCGCCCTGCCTCTGCCTCCTCCTCTGCTGTGGTACTATCGCTGTTGGGCAAAATTGAAACAACTTTTGCAATTACTTTCCGTAAACAAAACAAATGTGCTCGAGTCACGCAATCGCCTCTCCTGTCTGCTGTCCCCAAAACAATAATTACCCGAGCATTGTTCATGCATACATTCATATAATGGTAATGACAATAACGAGCTTGAGCGCTCGGCTCGCCGGGGCTAAAAGCGTTTGTGGGGCAGGGTGGAGTTGCAGATGACAGGTGGCGGAGGCAAAAGTTGCTCGTCTTGAACAAGTTGTTAAATTGTTATTTTAGCGCTTTGTTTTCCCTTCCACGGCGGCACTCTTTTTGTGCCCGCGAATGATTAACAGTGCTCAGGTACGTACAGTGAACGCCCACAAATAAAGAACGCTAATTGAAGTGCTTTCGGTTACCCCCCCACAATCAAGCTGAGCGCTGAGCGTTGACAAAACAATGGGAGCGATGACGGTTTCCAAGTTTACGATTCAACAGTTGCGGTTTATTGTATCATTTTTCATGGCAATATGGAGTCAATCCGGTCCGTTATTAGCTTGTCCGTTTGTCCGTTCGCATGTAAACACTAGACCTCGAAGACCATAATAGATACTTTCCTACCTCTACCAAGAGGCACCAGCAATGTTCCACAAAGGGGTTGTACTATTGTCCGTTCGTATGTTAAAACTCCTAGACCTCGAAGATAGGGAGTCAATCTTGTCCTTTATTAGCTTGTCCGTTTGTCCGTTCGTATGTAAAAACGTCTAGACCTAGAAGACTATAATAGATTCTTTCCCACTTCTTAGTGCAATGTTTCACAGAAGGGGTTTCTAAAAAATGTCTGCTGTTTAAGTGAACTGCGTACATCGAATCTATGTCTCTTTACACCCTACCCCGCTAACCCCTTTCTCATTTGCATATCATATTTTTCAAGCGTGTAGTTTTGCTGTTCCTGCTGCACAAAAGCACAAAAGCCCGGGTGGTATGCAACAATTTTATTATTACGTTTATTTGACTTGCATATGTGCATACGTAAGCAGTTTGCCGCAGGACGTACGGACGTACGGACAAGAGGACTCGACTCCCTGGCACAGGATTGCAATTTCCATTGTCGGTGGCTGTTGTGAATGGCTCGTAAATCCTCACGAAAGCCCAGACGCACTTCCATGCATACTGACTGTCCTGCCCTGCCATTGGCAATTCTATTAAATTTGGAACGCACATGCATGCACTCGCACTCGCCCCCTCCGATGGCTCTTTCTCCATTTAATTAAGCCCCTCTGGTATGGACACATGGAATTGTTTCGGATCGAAAACGGCGACAAGTGCAGACGTTTACGGTTTACAAAACACCTTCCGTGGCCATTGAGATTGCGATTCCTGTTATGTCGATTGGTAGTCCAAAATCCCGACCCCGCACCCGGCAGTTCGATAATTCAATTATGCATGCCATTTGATGTGTGTGCTGCGTTTGTCGGGGGATGAAGTCAACTAATTTCAATTTTCCATAAAGCGTACATTGTTCCCAGCCAAACCGCACCCAATCTAATCAATTTTGCATATACTGCACAAATTATATTTGTGTTTTGTCCACTCCATTTTGCAATTCAAATATTATCTGTATCTGTATCTGTATCTGTTACTGTGACTGTGCTACGAGTGTGTAGTGTGTGCAATGTGGTTTTCGCTCCTTCCGTCGGCTTACGACTGCCAGTCACGTACCGAAAGTATGAGAATTCCGAGCCCAAAGCGAGGAGGATGTCTTTTTATGGAAAATTCTCTGCGATTTTCTTCGCTTTACAGGAGTCACTCGAGTGAGATGCCCAGATTTGGTCGAAGTTGTTTTTTCAACTGGTTTTCAACGCAGAAAAACCAACATTTTCCCCTAAATCTCATAGCTTAATGTTTATAGCTTTAGTGAGGTTTTTTCCATGTTTTGCGAGAAGTGCTGCGTATGATTTTTTATTTGGTTTAGTTCCCTTGTGCGCGCTGTTGTTTATAGCCGATGCATAATCGACAAAATCACTTAGCTGTCAATGTTCCAATTAACATATTGCCCGCTCATTTATTTCGCAAGCTTTCGCATCTCATTGTCGACCGCCCACGCCTTTAAAAGCCCCCCAATCCGCATAAATATAAAATGCCTTCACACACATTTTTTCGAGTTCAATGTCTTCCTCCCTTGGCGAAAAAAACCACGATAAATTGAAGCAGCGTCAGCGCGCAGGCCGACGATTCCGTCATTTACTGAATGAAGTCTAAAATTAAGCTTAATGTTCGCACCAAAATTTGCACAATTTAAAATTTTGCCACCGCTTGCGTGCTGCAGTTTACACGTTAGCATGTAGATCACGTGGCCCGGGAGGGAGTATTCAATTAATTAGCGACTCGCAATTGCCCCGATTCTGCGAACACTACGAGTATAGCCAGCAAATTGACGCATAACTCAATTCAAGCGAAACGTGTTTGGTGTGTTTGGTGTGCGGTGCGTGGAGTGTAGTATTTCAAAACCAATAAATAATGTAAATTAATTAGAGTGGAATTTTATTTGGCCCGCTTCCTCGCACAGCAACACACTCGATGCCGCAGAGCAGATAAACAATGATTAGTGCGCCGGGCGCTATGTGGAGAGCACACCGCATTTTCTGTGTGCCCGATGCCTGGTAATTTAATTGAAAATGGCAGCCCCCGGGCGGCCCAGACAAAGGCCGATAATACCCGTAGTACCCGGTACCCGTAGTGCGCGGCTGTAAATGTATCTGTATCTGAAATCCGCCGGGCGGATCAAGTTGTTTTTGTAGCTGTATGGGAATGGCACTTGGCACGTTCCGTGCCAGCGCAAAAAAAAAAATACAAAATTCTCATAATAATTAAACGAAAAACGCGTTGATTGCATGCAATTTGCATTTTACGACTGGCGACGACGTGGGCAAACATGGCAATGAATGGGAATGGGCAGGCAGGCAGGCAGGCAGGC
Source organism: Drosophila ironensis (assembly GCA_021223825.1). Lineage (NCBI taxonomy): Eukaryota > Metazoa > Arthropoda > Insecta > Diptera > Drosophilidae > Drosophila > Drosophila ironensis. The sequence goes on from JAJJHQ010010690.1 coordinate 798,051, forward strand.
AGTCCCACCACCACCGGCACCACCGACACCACCGGGTCCCCACCGATTGTGTGGATATCGGATATGTAAAAGGAATCTACTGCCGGCTCGCTACCTGGCCCAGAGGCGAGTGCGTGATTACACACAATACGTGACTGACCGACAACTACTGGCTGCAAATGAAATGATCTCTGCGCGCCAAGTGAACGGCACTTGGGGTCGTAAATCAAGCCGTTTGTTTACCCAATCCCCCCGGCATGATCAACCAAAATCTAAGGATTCCAGCGGCCCTGTCAATAAACAAATTGGAGAAATCATTTAATGGGAAATTCTTCTATTTGTGAGACCCGCCCTCGTGACTCACGTGCCCGTCACCAGGTGTTTAATTTTACACCAAACAGAAGGGGAGGATTGTTAGGGCAGGTCCGAGCCAAAAGAGCAGCAATTGAAACTCAATAAGCCGGAGCTGTTATTATCAGGTTGGAGGCTCCGCACCTCAATACGAGTAATACCGACACCATCCCCCCTTCGCAGTCCCCCTCCCGCTTGATTGACAAATGATTCGGTTCGATTAGGTCGATTAGGCTAATTGGAAATGCCCATGCTCTCGGGGGCGACGTCAGAGTGCCAGAAATACTCGTACGAAATTCAAATGCCTCTGGGAATATTCCACATATTATTTTGGTCATCATTTATTTGGGAAAATCAAATATACTGTGTGCCCGCTTCCGTTTCTGATTTAGATTTTCCCACATTTTGTTGCGGGTCACAAAAAGAACAAGGGTATATTGAATTCGTAGGAATGTATGTAACAGGGACAAGGCTTTTCTAGCCATGTCCGTCTGTCCGTTCGTCCGTATAAACACCTAGATCTTGGAGACTATAATAGATAGAGAAAAAACAATAGGATTTTCGGAATTATGTAATAACAGTTTAGCCCAAGTATGTTTTAAACATTGGCTACCACCCCTCTTACCCACGCAAACTTAGAAAATCTGTGGCATCCACAATTATAACTCTAGAGGCACGAAATTTGGATATTAAATTGGTAGAGCCAATATCTATCTGTATTGCGAAAATCAGTCGGTTATGCACACTTTCGGCCGCGAAAATGACAAAAATGTGTCGCGCACCTCTCATCCGCAATGTTTATCCATGATGGAAACTGAGAATCGGGTATTTAAAGTCGAGACACTCGACTATAATTGTTCTTACTTATTGTTGTTGGTCATAACAAATAAATAATAGCAATATGTTAGCAATTTTGATTTGCTGAACGGCAGCAAAAACAAACAGGGCAGCGTTTTCTTTTCACTTCAATCGGCAAAGACCCCGCAGTGAAGATCAAAAGCACTTTGCGGTTTGAACATCAACACTTGTCGAAAAAATTCGCCCATAATCACGTAATCCAGTGGATTCATGGCGTAAATTCTTTCTCGGATTTACTGACATTTATTTTCCGTCATTATCCGCCTGAAATGCACACATTCATATGGGGATAATCGAAATGTTTGCGCATATACTTGTAGTATTCCTACGTCCTTCGGAGGGGCGGCAAAAAAACCTGTCAAGGGGTGTACACATTTTTGAGCACATCGCCCACATTGGGCACATTGCCAACTTGCCACCCAAAAAAGAGGAAAAAATGCCAAAGGATTTATGTGGTGGCAGGGGAAAACTTTTGGCAAGCATCAGCTTCATGATGATAAATAATTATTGTTTGCGCCTGATAGAGCAAAAATCATTTCTCAACATTCTTGTGCAATATTGCAAGAGTTCATTCCCGGTTGTTGGTTTTTGGGGGCGTGGCCGGCAGGGGTGTAATTTTATTTATTTGCTGTTAATTAATGTCAAGCATTTCAATAAACACACACAGCCCGCTCCTCGGCCACAAAGGAAAAGCGTACAATTGAAATTTATGAATGCCTCTGGGCTGCTTATTTCTCCTCGCTCGTTGTGTTTTTGTTGAATTTCTTGTTGCTGTTGCTGCGGCCTCTGCTGCTGCTGTTGCTGCTGCTGCTGCTGCTGTTCGCGGCCTGTTTCACGCTTCATGGTGCATGAAATGCAACACAGCGGCAGCGGCAGCGGCAACAAAAACTACAATAAATTTGTTAAATGAAATTCCCGTTGTTGTAAATCATCAATGCAAATGCTGCTCAAACAACAAACAATGGGCGCCAATGCAGGAAATTTGCAGAGTTGTTTCTGTTGCCATTCGGTTGAGCGTCATGGACGTGTTGTTTGCCGGCCACCGCTCTGTGTCTCACCTCAATTTGTGGGCAGTGGGTGCCACGCCACGCCCCTCGACCTGGGCCCCATCTCCTGCGGCTTTGGGCATTGCGTGCCAAAGTTGCCGCCTTCCCCGTTGGCCAATGTCCTCGCCGCAGAGCAGCAACAGCCCAACACAAAAAGGCAGCCACTACAACTGGGCAGGTAAGCAAGCCATAAAAGCCCGAACAAACAAAAGCTACACTTATAGGCCAAGATATACCCATTTAAATGCCATTACCAAGCTCTAACCTAGACTTTTCAATACCTTTGTTAGTCCAATCGTTCCTGAAAACCTTTCTATGCAGCCAGTTAAGTTTTTAAGCCAAGATTCAAGCCATAGTTACCTTAAAATCCAAGCTATGCCCATTTAAACAGTCTAACACTCACAAAACCAAATGAAGAACCATTAGAAACCTCTAACCACGATTTCGCAATACTTTTATTAGCCCCATCGACCCTTTTTATGCCGCCAATTAAGTTTGCAACCCTACCAATTCAATTTCCCTTGCTTTAATCACCTTTTATACGGATTGGTACCTGCAAAAAGCATATACCCTCGGCCATCCGCAAAAAGTTCGCTTACAATAATGGCCAACATGTTTGCATTGTGTGCAATTAACGTGGTGAAGAGGAAAAAAGCTGCAAAATCTGCCAGCAAATGAAATATGCACGAAAACAATAATCAATGCAATATTGAGAGGGGGCTGTACGAATGTGTTTATACGGTCCTCCTATCCAATAAACCGAAGCAATGCAGTTTGCTCGATTAAATTTTTAAGTGCCGTGTCATTAAAATCGCGTGCGAGGTTCGCTCGAGCTCTTACCCGGGTGGGAAGGCGTGTTTGGCAGGCGATTTGCAAAAAAAGCGACGGTAAAAAATAAAAGCAGGGCCCGAAACAAGCTGCCAATTGCTGGTCGGGTTATTTAATGCCTCGCCGGAGAAGTGCAAAAAATGCTGGTCAATCTTGCAATGAAATTCGTTCCTTTGATCTAGGAAACACCATTTAATACGATACATTTCCCCAATTTCCCCAGCACCTTAATCAATTCCCTTTAACCCTTAAATGAATTCCAATTTAGAGGGTTCAAGTTCAGGCCCATTTTGGTGGAGAGAGTGAAAAGGTTGCGGGTCTATCATTAACTGGTAAACACAGGTTGCAGCGTTCGCACCCTCATTGTCATTATCATAATCACCGGCATGATTATCAGCGTCATCATTATCATATGTCAATTAGCTTTGTCTTGGGCGAGTCGGGAAAGCGGGGGAAATGAATTCGGTTGTGTCATTAGGCGGAAAGGCGGCGAAAAAAAACACAACTCAACTCAACCGAAATGAGCAAAGGCGCACTAATTAAAGCTACAACAGCGGGCACAAGATGATGACTGGAGTGGCTCGGTAATAAAGGCAACAACACGGCCAAAAGGAGCAAAATTAATTGAGTTGGAAAACAGGGTCTGACACGGGGACAATACAGACAGCAGTGCCACCCTGCCACCCCTGCCACACTGCCACAATGGTGGGCGTGGTGGCGGGAGAAAGGCGTTTAAATTAATGATGAGCCTTGTGTCGTTTGACCTGGCTGAAAGCGGAAAGGACGGACAAGGAGTGCCGGAAACCTTTTGCATTGAAATTGAATTAAAAATTGTTTATTGTTAATTTGCAATATGCACACATAATTAAAGCAACGTGGCTAACAGGGGCAGCGCACATTAAAGCTGATTTGCCGCTTGACTTGGCCCGCACACTCGCTAACTTGGTTTTATTCGCGCATTTCGCATTTTATCAGGCATTACGTATACGAGCCGTGTGCCAGCGCGAAGGGTGGTTGGTTGGTTGGTGGGGCAAAAAGGGCAAACCACAGTCAGGGCATATCCTGTGTGCGCTGCTGCTCCAGGACACACATATACGTGGAATCCTTGTTATTTTTTTTCCCCAGTTCGTACTGCTCGTACATGGCATATCCGTTTGGGAGAGGAGGCAGCGGCAAACGTGCAACGACGGCAGCTGGAATTTACAATGGCTGTCCCTGGCTCACACACTCATGGCGTACAAATATAAAATATCCTGCCAGCTTGTGCGGCGCTTCCTGTGTGAGGACACGAACCCCAAAACTCAAACACTGCCACTGCCAGTGCCATGCCACCCCACTGAAAATCCCACCCTGACGTTTATTTTGTCGCAGTGACAACAACGACTGGCAGTTGTGTTGCTGTTAGGCGTTGCTGTTGGCTTTATTATTGTTTTTGTTGCTCCTGTTTTGTCCACAGGCTCGCAGGAAACGTGGAAGGGTCCTTTGGCCGGCTTTTGTTTAGGTGGGCGTGTGTGTGTGTATGTGTGTGTGTCATTATTTCCATCTCCCTCGCTGCTCGCCCTTTTCGATTTGCGGCATATTTTTTTGTGTGTTTGTTTAGCCCCTAACAAACCTCCAACTTTAAGTCTTGATTTAACTTTTGCGCAGCAAAAACAAATGTTAAACTTTCTTTTAATTTTCCCCAGCTCTGTGTTTGCTCTTCCACTTAAAAGGCAAATACGAAATGTTCTTAAACTTCCAAGTTATGATGATTGTACGCGGGGCATCGGGGAAGAATTCAAATGAAATTTTTTTGAGGCACGCGTGGACGCACAAAATGAAACGTGACGAGTGCCGACCGACAATTGTGGCCCACCCCCTGGTTTTCATCACTTTTCATTCGCCCCCCCACCACACAACACACGCCCACAAATACCTCATCCCCAGGGAAAGTCAAAGCACGTGCCTGCCCTCCGCCCTCCGCCCTCTGAGTTCCTTCGAGCCCCGAAACAAATGTTATTTTTATTGTTATTTCAGTTATAACTTACTTGCCATCCAACTCCGGCGGCTTTGAACCCTTTTCTGTGGTTTCCATCACTCATATAGATCCGAAAGCTAAACAACCCCGAAGGACCTAAGGACCGCACCGAAATGTGTACACACCACACACATCCTCTGCTCGTAGTATCCATTGCATGTTCAACTCAAATTAGCTGAAAGCAATTTTCAGGGGACAAACGACAGGGCAGGCGTTCGTTCGTTTGGGCTTTTTGGGGGAAAGGGAATGCGACATTTCCCAATCCGATATTTGTGATACTTTAGCCCAGGTTATTTATTTTTCTCACTCCCTCCCGACCGTTTTAGGCCAAAGAGATTTGACTCCTAATAGATTAAATTGCCAACTGTGCAAAAGTTTTCCTCGTCCTGTCGTGTTTTTTTTTTAGTTCGTAATTCGGCATTAGCATTTTGTTAATTAAAAGCAAACTGAACTGAGCTGAATAATTCAAGGGAGAGTAGCGACAGATACACACAACACTATGCATATGCTTGTCGGGCTGTCTCAACAGGGATTTTCAGTCGCAGAGACGCGGAGATAAATGGAGCTTTTATGCAAAAGTCCTTTGGATAATGCGTACAAATCTTTTGTCTTCGCCCGGACTGGGTGTGTGCGAGTTACGAGTGAGTTTTGGGGGGTGAATATGTTGCTGCACACTCGACAAAAAGAGTGTTCTCAAACTTGACTTGTTAATCCCTTGAATAGGGACTGAGGGATTTATGTTACTATTTGTATCTCAAGAATAAGGATGCATACATCAATTATTTATACGAGTGCAATGTAGGATTACACATTCATTTTATTCACACCATTAATTTTTCACTTGGCATATTTCTGTGAATTGGAATGCTGCTGGCTGAATTAAATATCAAATTTGATGTTTGCCTTTGCCAGAGGAACTCTTGAGACACCAAACTGTGGCGGAGATGAATACATTTGCACCCGCCTTCCGTCGTTTCTTGTACTTTTTAGTGTACCCAGGCCAAAGCCGTTGACGGGGAGGCAGTGGAGCGGGCTCTAGACAAAGTTCTGGCAAGTTATCCTCCGTTTCCATCGGTTTAATGAAGGAAGGTCTGGTCCTGGCGCGAGTTTCGCGACAACGCTCATCAGCAGCATGAGAAACAGCATGCCTTTTACTTTGGCCACTGCCACTTTCGAATCAGTTGACGCCCACAGGCGAAACTTTTGCTGCAGCCACGATTAAATATATGTAAATCAAGCAGCGGCAGCAGGAGCTGCAACGACAACAATTGTCGTTGGCAACTTGTGAAAATCAAATTAAGCAGCAAGATCTCGGGGTGGCAAAGGAAGAAGAGGCCCGAAGAAGTAGTAAAGTGAGGATTGTGTGGGCGTTGTGGCAGGAAAGTGTTGCACGTTGAGGCACCGGGAGAAAAAGCCCCAACAGGAATCGGGAACAAGAGTGTCTCGACTAGAAATACCCGGTTCTATGTTACCATCTGATTTGTAGAACATTATTTTCATAATTTGCGCAAGCGAAAGAAGACGTAATCGGCTGATTTTCGTAATATAGATAGACAACGGTTCTACCAATTTAATATCCGATTTTAGTGTCTCTAGAGGTAAAATTGTGGACGCCAGAGAATTTCGCGGTTTGCAGGGGTGTTGGTAGCAGATTATTAAAACAAACTTGCGTTGAACTGGTATCACAAAATTCTGAATATGCAAATGTTTTTTCTCTATATGTTATAGTCTCCAAGATGAAGGAGTTCATATGTAATGCCTTCGCCCTGTTACATACATCCGTACAAAATCCATATACCCTTGTTTTTGTTTTAGGAACCGGGGGATAAAAATGTTGCAATCGCTAACCCAAATTTTCAACAGTGTTTGTACACTGCGACAAATGCGCGCAGGTCAACAATGTCACTGGTGCTTGGGCTGTGTGCCAACATTTGGATAACTTGCTGGGAAATTGCAAAGTGACGGAAGGAACTCTGCCTCTGCCTCCGCCCCTGCCAGGCGATGGATGGGAAGGCAAGGGGGCAAACGAAAAGGGCAACTGTAAAACACAGGAGAGAAGAACTGGTTGAAATTTTCCTGCATTGTACATCCAAGAGCATTCCACTACGCTGCACCACCACCGCCACCGGCCGCCTTCGTCTTTTTGGCGTAGTTTTGCACTGATTTCACTCGAAAGGCTTAGGAGGGAAATGCTGGGGATGGCTGGGAAGGCGACCGAGGTGGATGGCAGTCCAAGTTGGCATACGAAATTGAATTGAAGTGCGCTTCAGTTTGTGTTGCCAGGCAGAAGGAAGTAGTTAAGTGAACTCAAGGGAAAAGTTTTTCGTGCACACTCTCACACACACACACTGCGATTGAGGAAAAGAGGAAAATAATAACGAGAAAGCCGGGGTGCAAGAGCTGGGAAAAGAGGTTGGAAATAAACTTAAGGGGGGAAGAAGCAGCCGATGCCAAAGAACCGACCCGTCGAATGCCTCGGGCAAAGAAAACACTTGAAAGTATGGACCCTTTTAATTCCAGCTTGTCTGTGATGCAATTAAAAATCTCCCACTCCAAGCGGCCGGGAATTAAAAACAAGTTGAAAACATCTTCTAAACTTTCCATCAGCAGGGGTTTTCCTTTCGAGATAACTACAGGGTATTGCCGTGACAGGAGCGAACATCTCGGTGGAGTTTCCTGGCATTTGTCTTAGGGAAAAGTTTAGTGCTTGCCATCCCGCTGCTGCCCACACGCGTTGCATTTCCCCCTTCAGATTCAGCTGTTTCCGAAAGTTTCTTTTTATTGGCAATAATTCGGCGGAACTCCAAAGCAAACAGAAATTGCAGATCAAGCCGAGAGGTTGGGAAATTAAAAACTATCCCCCCTGCACAGTTGCCCATAAACATTTCTTTTATTCGATTTCAATTTGCTATGCAAATTACACGCCCCGTCGATGAAGAGAGCAAAAGTTAAGTGACTCTGATGGATGGGAAAAACACAAAAGCAGCCGTGAAGCACAAGTGAATACGATGAAATGTTAAATAAAAAATTGACCCAAGTATTCGGTCATCCCGGAAACTTTTGCCCAAAACTCTGCCCCTTTTTTCCCCAACAACAATAATAAATTGTGAAAACTTTGCTTTTAAAATGTCAACAGAAGGTCAGCCCACGGAGTGTGCTGGGCTGGTCTTATAAAAATCCCAAAACCCCAAAAATCCCCTGGCTATCCCGAGAAAGAGTCAAACAAAATTCTGTTGGCATTGATAAATGTTTGGCTTGTCAAAGTTTGTTGTTTCGCTTCCGCAGTCACTAAAAACTTGCCTCATTTTCAGATGAAGCTTCCGAGAACACACACACACGCAGTCATGGAAAATAAACTACAAATGTTTGGGCAGCCGCCACGCCCCCACGCCGGGCACGCCCACGCAGTAGTCACAGTGGCAGGCAAGTGTCAAGTGTGGTATGCAAATGTGCCGCAGGCAAAAATGTTCGGAATTCGGTTTGAGGAAGCTGAAAAGCACAAAACACCGAAAAACACTGCACAGAGAAGTGAAAACTGAAAAACCGTGCTGAACAGTGCAGAGCAGAGCAGACATCGCCGCAGATTTTCATGTGATTTTAGATTTTAATTTATTGTTCAGGTTAGTCGCCCGTCGCACTTTTGCAAACAAAACAAGTAAGAACGATTATGGTCGAGTGTCTCGACTTTAAATACCCGGTTCTCAGTTTCCATCATGGATAAACATTGCGAATGACAAGTGCACTGCATGTTTCTATGGAAAAGCTTGTGGGGGCAACACATTTTTGCAATTTTCGCGGACGGAAGTAGGCGTAACCGGCTGATTTTCACAACACAGATAGATATTGCCTCTTCCAATGTAACATTCGTATGTTGTACCTTTAGAGTTAAAATTGTGGACACCACAGAATTTAGCGGGTTGCGGCGTTGCGGGGGGTGGTAGCCGAGTTTTAAAACAAACTTTTACTAAACTTGTATCATCCAATTCTGAATATGCAATTGTTTTATCTCGATCTGTTATAGTCTCCAAGATCTAGGTGTTCATAAGTAAACAGGGCTGGAAAAGCTTCCTTTACCTTGTTACATACATTCGATCTAATTCAATATACCATTTTTCTGTTAAAGAACCGGGTATAACAAACGAATAAACGAACAACAAACAGTCCGTCGGATGGCAGAACAGATGTATAAATACATTTTTTATCAGGCATCACAGAAGGCGAATAGATTTAAATTTAAATAAATTAAAAGGCCAACGAACAGCCAACAAGGAACAAGCCAGAGAGGAAGAGAGGTGGGTGGGTTGGGAGGCGGGTCAGGGTTTTTGGCAATTTGCAGCAAATCGCACAAAAACCAAAATAAATACAAAACAATTTCTCGCCGCATCTCATAGTAATAAAATTATAATTTTATTTTAAAGCAAATATTTCAAGCGATTTTTTGCCGACCTCCAAATGCAATAATTCACTAAAAAATTATATATGCATATCGGGCTGTGTGTATATTTAAGCGCACAATGGATCGCTGCATAGTATATATGGCTATGATAAATTCAACAAAACAGAAAACATTTATTGCCTCGAAGCGCCTTGCTGAATATTTATTTGCCTTAGCAATTTTTCAGCAACAACAGCAACGAGAAAAGAAAACAAAATATTACGCATACGCCGCATTGAACATGTCAGCAAATGAGAAATACCCTGCACAAATTAAATCCCCAAGTGCTTACGAACGGCTTCTCAGCTTTCCCGACGGCCCGGCGACCAGGTGTATTTATTTATTTATTATTTGATTAAATTAAGACGTCGGCTTCGGCAACAAACTCTGCTTAAATGTTTGTTTAGTTTTCAAATGCAAATGCAAATGTGCAGGCCAGTTTATAATTGGAATAAAAGTCAGGGTGGCTCTGGTTCCGGGGCCTATTTTTCGTACATCCCATGCTCGAAAAGTATTTAAAATTCGTGTTGCCGTATTTTTAGAAATTGTTCATCTTGCTGCCGTCGACGTTGCTCGGTATTGGTGGCCATTAATTATATTCATAGAGGGACCCAGGGCCCCCAGGGGCTGGGGTTTGGGGGAGTGCTGTGCTGCTGCTGCTGCTGTGTGCCACAAAGTTAAATCGATTTTCAAGTGCTTGAGAGAATCTCTTGAAAATGCGGCCCCTCTCCATTTGAAGGAAATAATAAAACAAATTAACTTGTTTGTTTATTAATTAAAAGTGTGTTTGCATTTAGCCAGCGGGCGATGGGCTGCCCCCAAAAAAAAGGGGCCTTTCGCGGGGGTTTGGCGGGTTTTGGCGCTCGAAATGACATCGCCCGGGGCTCAGCTTTGCTTTGACTCGCCCCGACACTCAAACATTTCCATTGAAATTACGCGCTGTCTGATTTTTTACGATTATTTTCTGTTTTTGTTTTTGTTTTCTTTATTTTGACTTTGCCCGTTTCGGTTTTTGTGTGTGTGTTTGTTGGGGCACATTTTTCACACGTAATTCTGACAGTTTTATCCGAAACTCTCGGCGAGTATCTATCTATCTGCGGCGCGGTGTACGTGCATGTGTCGGGTTTGTTTCTTATTTTGGAGTGTATTTCATTTTCGTATGCCAAATGTGCGAACTGTCATAAATTTTATGGCACAAACCGAGGCATGGCATTGCCAAGAGGGGTAAAAATACGAAACGGAAAAAAAACACACGCACACAGGAAAAAAAACAAACCAAGAAGGGGAGCCGTGCAGTTGGGGGTGGCTTTGAGCCACAAAAATTTCGTATTCAGTTTATTTTTCTTTTTATTTGCATTTTTATTACTTTTGGCTTGCGGAGAGATCAGCGAACAATTTTTGTGTACGCCAATGGTGTCAAAAGTTTCGGCTTTATAGGCCAGAACTACCGGAACTTTGTTTTCATAGAGCTTTAGCTTCGATTTGCTTTTAAAAGCACCAAAAGATCGGAAAATGAAAATTCCAAACATTGAAGGTTTTTCTCCAATGATTTTATGACAATCAAAACACATGCTCTCCCAAAAAAATGGCAAAAATAAAACTCACAAATTTCATTACAAATTCTTTGGAATGGAAAATGACCGCAAATAGAATGAAAAAATGGGAAAATGTGTACACATCCAGGAGCGAGGAATATTTTCCGTTTATTTTATTTTTATTTACGGTTTGGTTTTTGCAGAGTTTTGCGGTTCTGTTTGTGTATCCAGCCAAACCATGTGTCGATGTGGGCGAGCTGCGGTTTTGAAAGTTTTACATTCCGTCTGAATGGCAGGCAGAGAGGTCGCTTGGCTTTCCACAACCACCCAAAGGGGCCGGAGGATGCCACTCCATGATGCCACTGGACTAATTTGATTTTGAAGAACTTGGCCACTCTTTTTTCCACCACTCCCCAAAGCTCGGTGCGCTTTAAAAAGTTTCAACGCTTTTCGGGAGGGCGAGCACGGTGTGGTCAAAGCCGTAGAAATAGTTTTACCGAATTATCAAATACACACTCTACCGCCCAGCTGGTGCACCTAGGGAATACACCCGTTCTCACAATATAATTATGCATATTAGTTGGTCCACAATTTTGCCATTTTAGTTGCCTGCGCTGCGCACCAAGTTTGCGAGCGAAAATAATTTTAATTGCAAAAGTTTTTTAATTAAAAACTGTCCCGCCCCCACGCCGCCGCAATGGCAGCAACACAATACCCGGACCCGGCGTATTCGGCGTGAAAAAGTCGACTTACTGAACTTGCGTGCAGCTTCATCTGTTGGCGGGAACTCTTTTTCGGGGCTAATTGGCACTCACCTGCAATGAAAGACAAAAAGGGGTAACGTTATAATGTATTCGGCAAATGCAAAATGGTTTGTATCCTATAAATGCGCAATTTAAAACAATAAAATTCAATTTAATGCCAGTGAAAAGGGGGGGAATTGCGAGGGTAACCAGACAGCCGCAAACACACAACCACGCAGAGGCAATTAATGTGACGCATAAATAATTTATTGACATTCGCAATGACAATTGAATGGGTAAGTTGGCAGCGAGCCGGGGCAGGGCGGCCGAGGGGCACAGAAGTAGCGACAACAGCGGCAACATCATGGATTATGCGACAAATGTGCGCAAGGCAAAGGCAACACGGCGCATGGAAACCGCAACAGCAACAGCAACAGCCGAAGCAGCAGCATCTGTGATTGGCAACACAATTGCAAATCTGTCAAAGGCCAGGGAAACAGATAATAGATAGAGAGGAGCTCTTTCAATGCAACTTAATCTGCCGCACAGGCAAACAAACCAACCCGACGGCAAAGAAGAAAAATCAACTCGAAAATAGCTTGTTTACAAAACTCCATAGCGACTGATTTAGTAGCTCCTGAAATTGTTTTATAGAACCGGTTTTGTCTTGGCATTTGGATTCTCTGTTGGTTATGTACTTCTTCCCAGCCGACAAGAAAATTGTTTAATTATACGCAAGTACGAGTGTTTCAATTGGCAATATTTAACCCTTTATAGGTCCGTGATGCATATCTGCATCATATCCATAAAATTCGAATATTTTTTAATCAGTATTAAGCTGCATAAAGTATTTTTTGTAAAACTTCTGGATACGCTTGGATACGCTTACTTGTGTGGGTTCATAAAATATGATGACTTGAAAAGATATGTTTACCAATATTTGTTGGTCGTATCTTCATTATGTATTCACCGATCTTTATAAAACTTGGTCCATGGCTAGGTACTATAATTTGTAACTAATATGTCCATAGCTTTTACCATTTCGGAGATATTGGCAAATATGTGGTAGAAAATCGTACTTTTTTCCATATAAAGAGTTAAGTTTAGCGTAGACTCTCTAGCATTTTTGCATCTTTAAGTAACATCATTAACCTTTAATTTGATTTACCCATCTTAGAAGCCCGGCAACTTTCTAATTACATAGCCACGTCACATCCACCAAAAAACACTTTTCTCCTGCCAAAGCAATTTCTTAACTGTTTCTGCCTCTGTGGGCCATCAATCAAAGAGGAACAGCCAGTCATGTTTTTGGGCCCGACTAAGAAGCACAAAACCACAGACCATGATCATGGTGATGCTGATGCTGATGGTGATGCTGGTGGTGATGATGATGATGATGAACGCTGAAGAGATTAGTGGAAGCAAACAGCTTCGAATAACTTAATTAAATGGAACCCCGTTTGGCGCCTTCCCACTCGCTTTTCCACCAACAGCAACAGCAACAGCACCATCCTCATCCTCCGTTCAAGTAGCTTCAATTAGCCGACTGAAAGCGGCGACAATGTCATTTACGAGACCTCTCGAGATTGACTTTTAATGACCGGAAATAAAATAAGAACGAACCGAGGAGCCACCGCAGAACAGCAGCAACAGAAAAATATTTAAGAGTTGAACTGAACAGACCAAAAGAGAGACGACGAGGAAAAAATAATAAAACTTGCGGTTTTTCCATTGTCGAGGCAGCCAAATGAAAAATGTTTCAAACTGCCGCCCATTTGCCTGTCCCCAGTTGGATGCCCCGACTCGTACCCCACTTGCCATGCCACACTCCTCCTCCGACCGACCGACCGACCGACCATTTCGTGATGAAGCGGCAGCGAAAGGCAAAGCAAAAGAGCCGCTGCCACTGCCTCAACCGCACACAAGTCCAGATCCAGACTCGGAGTCAGAGCCGGAGTCGGAGTCGGAGTTAAAAACCCCAAGTTGGAGGGGAGTCTGAGAGCTGTGGAGTCTTGACTCGAATCGAGGAGTCGAGTTCGCTTCGGTTGGCTTGGGTTGGGCTTTGCCGAGTTGATATAACAACACAAAATACCTGCCAGAACATTGGCAACGGTTTACAGAACGAGCTAACGAAGATGGCCATACCCTTAGTTAGTAAAATTGCAAAAAGTGTTACTGAAACCACTTGGTTGCTTATTATCCTCCCCACAACGGACACTAAAGGACAGCCCATAGAGTAAGCAACTGAACTTTGAGGTTGGAGTTTTCTACAAGAGGGGCATAATTAAATCTTAAAATAATGAATCCATAGACATATTTTGTATTGCCATTGAAGGGTACCCCAAAATTCGATTGCTCTTCTCTATATATCCACAGTTTTCAACGTTTAACCCATCTACAGTTTCTTTTTACTTGTGTTTTTTGTGTTTTTTAATGCCTCTCACCTCCCCTTATCATCGGGGCCAGCCCCGGGGCAGTGAGATTCATCTTCTTTCGCCGACTGTATGCTCGCCGCTCATTGAATTGATGAGTTCGCCTCAAATGAGTTCAAAAGGTTAATAAACGTGCTGCGGCGGCTTCAAGCTTCGCCTGCCTTCGCCTGTTCGGTTCGGTTCGCTTTGGTTCATTTGAATAGCTTCAAATAAAGCAATTTATCTAATTGTTTGCATTTGACAACGGCCCCGCCCCGATTGCGCCCTGGCTGCCGAGAAAAACTGCTTTCAAAAGTGGCAGACCCAAAAACATTTTGCCTGCACAAAGAAATACGTTTTCCGATTTTATTTTATTTTTTTGTTTTTTTTATGCTGGCTAAATTATGCCAACGAATGCAAATTGTAGCTGACAATAATTGTGGGTGGGCGCGGGTAGGCGGCAGCGTTCAATTGTTGTCGCCTTTGTGTTTGTTGTTGTTTGCCTGCAGTGCAGTGTCGTTGTTGCTAAATTGAGCAACACCAAGTGCCAAAAAATAAACCTAAAATTGCTGCCAGCACTTTGGCAATTTAATTATAGAGCAGACGACGGGCAGCAGCCACTTGAAACGGGGTCCCCCGAATAGGAAAACCCCCATGGGCAGTAGCCAACAAAATGCACGTACTACCAGCTCAAAAAATATAGTTTCTCTCTAATGCTGATTTGGCAATTGGAAGCCACTTGAGACTCGGTCTTGGCCCAAACTTTTTGGCAAATGAATAAGGGAAAATCAGGCAAACGTTTTGGCACTATTTGAAATGCAAAACGATACTGGGAAAATGAACTGGCGGCACAGTTTAGTTGGTTAATCACATTTTAAATTGGGGATTTACTATAATACGTGAACCCTATTTACGAGTAGAGCAGCGACTACCCCCGATAATTTTTGGCACAGGCGCAAATGCCTTGGCCAGGTGGAAATGGTTCTATCTATAGAACGCGGGCGAGAACAGGCGGCCAGTGCGCTTGGCTGGCTTTGTTAATTTATGCAAATTGCATGGTGACCAAATGTCTGGGGAGCGAACAAAGTGCCTGTCATTAAGTAGTCCAAGCCAGCTAGTGCAACAACTCATACCATTATTGATTAAGTGCCGCCATTATTCGCTGCAATTAAAATAATTAATTAAATACCGTGCATGTTAGTTGGACCGCAAACTTGCAATGGGGAATAGCGTGTTGCGGGGGCGGAGGCGGAGGCGTTGGTTGGTGATGTTTTGGGGGCGGGGCGGCGCCACTTAATAATGTCTAAGATCAGCTTTCAAGTCGAGCTAAGCCCGGCTGAGTTCGCTTGTGTTCCAGCTCAGTCAAGTTTAGTGTGGAAAAATCAATTTGCATATGCAAATTGGTTGCTATAACAATGGCAAGTTGTTGTAGTTTTATTGTTGCCCGTCCCGAGCCGTTGAAGTGTTAATAAATATATAGATATGCTTGTGTATATACCCATGGAAAAATAACTAAAACACTGCAGGCGCACGGCGCACACGGGCCCGAAAAAAACCCGAAAAGTCCACTTTATGACACAATCGATTTGCTGGCTCTCGTGGGTCTCTTGAAAAAATATATATACAAAAAAATAATGGTAAAAAGAGGTTGATGGGGTGACAGATGTGTGCTCAAGAGGAGGGAGCAGGCAGGGAGGTTGTGGGAGGGTGTGCCACGTTGCGTTGCCATTGCGTTTTTCCTACCTGATTTATGCACTCCCCGACAACGACAATCAACATCACTCATACGCCATGTTGTGCGTTGTTTGCCACCGCTTGAAATTAATTATGCAAATAATACGTTTTCCCCCTTTTATTTATGCACAATATTGGCTAGACATTTAGTTGGTTATGCATGCATGACCGGGCAAATTGAATCTGTCTGTGCGGCGGCGGCGGCATCGATAGATATTCGATCAGCATTTACATGCAGCGTTGCTCTTTTTTGGCGAATTTCAAAATTGCATTTACGGACAAACTGAATGCCGCATCGATAGAAGGATGGAAATATGCATGAAAAAGCTTGCATGACTCCCACTCTGCTCTCAGCCAAATAATATGGTTTTTTTAATCTTTTTGTTAATCGGCATATTAATTATTATTTTTCATAAATACGAGCAAATCAAGCGCAAAGAATCTGTCTGTGCAACGGCGCCATCGATAGATATTCGAACAGCATTTACATGCAGCGTTGCTTTTTTGGCGGAAAACATGAGTTACGGACAAAATGAATTACGGACAAAATGATTTACGGACAAACTGAATGCTGCATCGATAGAAAAAGCTTGGAAAATGTCAAGACTCCGTCTCTGCTGTCAGCCAAATAAAATGTTTTGGTTACGGACACAATGAGTTACGGACAAAATGATTTACGGACAAACGAATGTTCAGTAGAAAAAGCATGGAAAATCAATGAAAACGATGTCATGACTCTGTCCCTGCTCTAAGGCAAATAAAATGTTTTTTAATTATTTTGTTAATCGGCATATTAATTACTATTTTCCATAAATACAAGTAAATCAAGCGCAAAAAACGGAACAGAGAGACAACAAAGCGAGGCAGGCGCTTAAATACAATTATCATAATTAATATTGGAACAATGGCGCTGCTGCTCGCAAACCTGCAACTTATTGGCTGGGGGCAGAAAGTGAGCAAAGCCATCCGTTGGATGCGAACAGCAAATAAACGACATGTATGCCATTTGAAGCGCAGTGAACTCGTTTCCCTCAAACAGCGACCAGACCAAAACAAAATGCGAGCTTTTTTTGCTGCCCCTCCACAGATCTTTTACGTTTGCGGTTTTTAATGTGCCACACGTCTGTCGTTGCTTTGCCCCCCCAAAGACCCCACATCCCTCCTACCCCCCCAATTTCCAACGCCTCTGCGATGCTGTTCTGTCCCATTCGCACTGACTTGGCGGGTGGTCTTTGTCATACACTCGTATGTACGTACATACGTATGGTACGAATACATTTAGTATACAATCTTCCGTTCCGCCCTTCCACAATGGGAACGTGTGCTCTTGTTAACTTGTTCGCTTGTCGTTTCATTCGTTTCGTTTGGTTTGGTTTTGGTTTGGTTTGGTCTCGTTTCATGACGTGCTTTCATGTCACTAAATTTGATTTTGTGTCGCAGACAACACGGCAGCCCCCGAGCAGCAACAACAAAATTATGGCCATTAAATTGGCTTTTTTGTTTCGATACACGCCCATCCCCCACACCCCCAAGCGCACGAGGAAATCCATGAGATACGGCTGTGAGTGGGCAGGTAATGTGTATCCGTATCTGCTGCGCTCATTCATTTATTATTGATATTAGCCACGCACTCATTATAAATGACAAATTTTCCATTTACTTTCCGTGGCACTCTCGCTCTTTTTTGGACAGTTTCATTTCATTTTGCCCGCCGCTCTTGTTTATTAGCCGCACATTTACTACATTTTTGTTTTCTGCTTGTAATTTCACACTCGAGTGCCTTAAATGCTTAATAATATGTCACATCATGGCGAAAGCTCTTTATGAATGCGGCGCCACAGCGTCACACGCTCGACTGACCGAAAGCAGACAGACATTTGTAGAGTGTGACTTAATTGAAAGATATGGGGAACGAAAACTGAACTACTGGGCAACAAAAACTGGGGGAAACTGGGGGAATTTATGCGCAGGCTAATTGACAAATTTGGGTTAGCGGGGTGCAATACATTTCAAATCAATCGCTGGCTTCCCGAGATAGAGGGCCTGAACAAATGGTTCCTCAAATATCTAGCGATTAAGCTCTAATACACTGGTGGGCAGCCCATAGCACTTTCAGTTCCCAAAAACAAAAGGCTGTGAATGTCTCGAACAAAAGGGAATCACCATGTGCACGTCATCCGAAGTTGACAGCGAAAAGGGAATGTATGAACTTACACAAACAAAATATGTAGAACCACGTTAAAAATCCGAGAGTCTAATAAATATGAAAGCTCTATCTGTAAGTGCTTTGCAGGACAATCAAATTATAGCTTTGAATCTTATCCGTATTAAAAGATCAATTTTCTGGATTTATTCATTGGATAACCAGTAACTCGTTTGCACATACATTTTCCGCTTCATTCCACATCAATTTTCTTCCCATCTTTTTTGATTAAAGCGTCAAAATGAAAACTATTCCGATAATCTACAGCACCCATCCAGATATGAAAATCGAGAAAGGAAAAGGAACCACTTCAGTTCGCCCAGAGTTTGTGTCTCTGTGGACATTGTGCGTCATGTCGTCCACGCAATTGCCACCACCGAAGCGAAGTGATCCGAACGCAACTGAACTGAGAAGCCACCACCACGAGCATGGGCATGGACATGGGTATGAGCATGGGTATGGGCATGGGAAGAGGCATGGCCATCGCACCCCCCACCCCACCCAATGCGCCCCCTCCCTTGCCATCATGAAGCAGTAGCCAGCAGCAGACAGAGGGCGACCTTTTATGGCATTGGGATATGGACCCCTGCGGTCGTTTGCATTGCAAAGCGTGCACCGTGAGAGGGGGAAAGTGGAGGGCAGGGCGGTCGGAGTTGCAAAGGGGCACTGCAGGGGCTGAAATACAGGCAAATGCACTAGAAAAAAACCTTTGATTTCCCTGATTAATTGAATTATTTCACTTCATAATCCATTAAGTCATGTCCGTTTGTCCGTTAGTCTGTCCGTATGGCCTAGATCCCGGAAACCTTTTGAGCGAATACAAATAGTTACACATAACCTTTGATGAGGTAAACTGGTATTACCTGAAGTATGTGTCAAAACTCTATAAATCCCTCTTCCACCTCAACCAATGGCAAAACCATGCAACCCCTGAGGACCAGATATATGCACTGAAGACCCTCGACTCATTGGTATATTTCCCGAGCAAATTGAGAGCAATTTTCCTCAGTGCAGGGGAGATTGGCGGGGGTTTGGAAGCCGTGGCAGGGGCTAACATGATTTGCACGCTTCGTTGCTTCGGTTGCATTTAACATGCCCGTGGATCGAAGCCGGGGGCACGGGGAGCGAAACAGAAGGTGAACTGATGGCGTGTGGTTTTTGCCGCCGCTGCGGTTTCAATTCAAGTGACCGTCCATCCAATCCGCAGCTCCCCCCTCGTCCTCCTCCCCCTTTTTTCCACTCCCATTCCAGTTCGAGCCACCGCATTTGGTTACAATTTGGTTTGCAAGCTGCGGCGCCGCAAAACGCGTTTCATTCTGCCTGCAATTTCGTTTCGTTTTTCAGTTTTCAGTTTTCAGCTTTCGGTTGTCGGTTTTCCGTTTTCAGTTTCGTGCCGTGCATGTTGCAGCGCCATAAAGTGCATAAACTGCTGCAGCAGCAGCAGCAGCAGCGGCGGCAGCAACCGGCCGAAAGCAAACCGTAAACTCTATATGGAAATAAATTATGACACTAATGCCACAAACGAACGAGACAAGATCGAATTTTCCCCTGACCCGCCGCCGGCCGCCAGCGTTCGATGGCTTTTGTTGGTTTTGCCGTAGTTTGTGTGTGCCCGCGTCGTGTTGTGCAGTATAAATTATTTAGCGGCGCCTAATGGCAATTAGTTGCAAGTGACACGCGGCAAATCAACGAAACACAACAAAGGGGGCAGGGCAGGGGAGGCGGCGGCGGCGGCGGCTGCTGCATGGGAAAGAAAATGTTCGTATCATCGCCTGGTCCGTGCAAGAGTTATGGGTCATAAATAATACACATTTTTACACTCATGAGATGAGGGAAAAGTCGAGGATAATGTATGTTATGTACTAGCCAAAGCCTTTACAATGCCTGATAAATCACAAATTTAAGCATTTTCCTCAGTCGTTTGTAGTGCGTTGTTTTTACAGCAAGCAGGCATATATATTTGGGGTTTATTTACGAAACCCCAGAGATATGTTTGTGCTGTAATTAGCATTCAGGATATATGAAAGTGGTAACCCCAAAACGGAAAGTTACCAAAAAAGTTCTGATGTCTCTGATAAACTATACTTTACGGCAGCGGTATGCATTCCCTTTTCACCGTCAAATTCCGAGCAATTGGGCATCCCCTTTTGTTTGAGACATTCACAGCTTTTTGTTTTTGGGAGCACTGGGAGTCGAAAGAGCCAAGGGCTGCCCATGTATGCTTTACGGAAAAGTCAAACACCGTCGTTTGTGTGCTGTAAAAACCATTCAATTAGATAAACACGACCTCGTTCGATACAATCTATCAAGTCAAAGGAAGCATTCAGTTCGCCTAATGCCCCGTAATACCCCGAACTTCCTTTCCGGCAGGAAAATCTGCCCCCTGCCCAATGCTACCGTAGTGTGGCACATATGCAACCGAAATTCTTGGGAGCAAATTGGGGCGTGGCCCATTGGGGCTGCGTGTCGTAAATGCTTCATTTGGTATGCACATAAATTATAAACCAAACACTCACACTCGCACGCAAAGCAAACAGAGTTCTCGCCTTGCCCGAAGGCACCCACCCCACGCCAGCCCCAAAATCCCACCTAGCTTCCTCCACCTCGAGTTGCCCACCCGTTGTCCCACCTCCCCACCCACAACAAGCCTAGTTTGCTCTCTCTCAAAGACAGCTGTAAAAATTTATCGATAAATGTTTAATAGCTCGACACGCACATTGCCGGCAAGATACACAGATACTATACTCGGTAGGTACTTGTATAGCGAGCGAGAGTGTGACCGGGCGAGCGAACGAATGCGCATAAATAAATAAATGGAAACATAAATAAATAAAAGCGAGTCAGAGGAGCGACTGTGGTGCGGGGTGTGGAAAGAACTCAAAGCAAACACACACGAGTCCAAGTCAAAGTAGACGCCCCCTCGGCGTCCCCCCCGCCCCACGAGCAACCTCTCTATCTTGTATTTAATATGAGCAAACATGCGACGAGCGTGTAAATATTTACTAATGAACAATATTTACTTTGTTATTAAAGTAGTCGAGCCAACGGATGGCCGACCGGGCATAGGAAGGCTCCCTCGACGGGGAGGAGGGGCTTTTCGCACTCAGAAAATACAGGTTGACGGGATTATTCGAATTTTTAACATACTCAGCGATTACTTTTATATTAGCCGGGCATACAATTATATTTGTTTATCAGAGGAAGTAGGATCCCTAAACAATGCGTACTACGTGAGGTGCTTCTGGTTTCTTCGAGTGTATTTCGGCTTTTGCGTGTTAATGGCTAAGAGAGAGGTGCCAGGCAAAAAGGTCCCAACACCCCACACTCCTCGCCGCTTCTCATCGCCCTCACACGACTCTTGATGTCGTGATTTGCGGCATGAACTCAAGCGGACAAGCGGACAAGCGGACCAACGGACAAACAGACAAGCAGACGGACAGATGGACGGACGGACGGGGCTTGAAGATGGTAGCTGCCACACGGCCATAAACAACTTGATTGCACTACCACGCCTGACCGGGTCCTCCCCCGGTTCCCTTCACCATTCACACTTCACTTCCACTTCCAAAAGTGAGCCCCGGGAAGGTGGAAGCCGTAGCAGGGGCGAAACGATAATTGCCCTGAAGGGCAAACCCAATAGTGACAAAAGTGGCATTACTTTTCAATTTCCAGCAAAAACACACACACACAGCAAGCAGAGCTCTTGAGAACCGCACTGTTTCCTGCCTGCCCGCTACAACAACATAATCAGAGCAGGGCAATCGTTTAAAATTTATTTTAATTATGACCAAATCCAGTTCGTCACCCCTCCGCATCGAGGGTAAGGTACTGGAAGAAGTAGCATGCAAAAGGGCGAGCATTCCGTCCCCAGCACTTTGCATTTAAAAAGCCCGTGTCGAGCGGCAAAAGCATTAAAAAACAAAAAAAAGTAACGAGCAGTAGGAAAGCGCGAAGGGTAAATGCGTTGTCGTTGCCGGAACGCGGCGGAGTGGTGCCGCCAGGAGGTGCAGGGAGCATGAATCATGCATTATACGGACGTGTTCCCCCTTTCGAAACCTCGCAAAAGTGTTGAGACAACAGCAACAACGGCCAGGGATCGAAGCGAGGCGCAAACCGGGGAAAAAGTGTGTTTAAAAATAAAGGGGAGAAACGAGTATATAACCGAAAGAAACCAGACTTTAAAACAGCCATGGGCAGCCCTTGGCTCTTTCGGCTCCTATTTTTTTTTCTTTTATTTTTTATTAAGTGTAGAATCAGTACAGCAAATTTAGTTCTTAACAAATCTGAAAGTATCGAAAAAAGGGAATCGATATGCCGGCTACCAAGTTATAAAACTGAATAACTAGAATATATAATCGCTTTCAAGAAAGCTTTGCAAATGTTATGCTCACAATAATCTCTTAAAGCAAAGCTTATGTTACTTTTGCTAAAAATGTCATGTATTGTATTTTTCAGTGCAGGCCCAGGCAAGACTTCTTCCTCTTTTCCCCCTTTTCAGCTCGTCTGTATGCAAGACCTGTTTCATTATAATTATGACCCTCATCAAAAATATTTGACTCAAGCGGTTTGTTTCCCCCGCTCCGGGGTCGAGGCGGACCGAAGGACGGACGCCCAGACGGACGGGCGACCCTTTTTTGCTTTCATAATTTCATTGAGGATAATTTGAAAATGTGCTACGCCATGAACGGGACGACGAAAACGGTCCCCTGCCCTGCCCGGAACGCTCTGCCCTTCCCTTTCCCTTTGCTGTGCCTTTCCGGCAGAGGAAAATATCTTCTTTAGATTTTTATGGTGAAAAGCGATTACGCAGCAGCAGCGACGGAAAAGTGCCAAAATAACGATTAACATGGGGAGAGGGAACGAGATGGTTACAGCTTAAGGGTTGCTGCTTCCCTTTGCTCCGCTTTCCCTTCCCCTAACGAGACATAGCCCCGAATCTATTCCCATTTCCCTGGTCCTGAGCCCGGGACCTGGACCGACTTTATGAGGGTTGCTGTTCCGACTGTTCGTCTGTCTGCGCATAAGTAATGAATGCGAAATGCCCGAGTGGAATGGCTGGCAAATTTGACTTTCCCCCTCGGGATGTTTGCGCACGCTTTTGATTGACTGGATTTTCGGGATAAATGCATGAGGGGGAAATGGTACGGAACGAGATTGAGAGCGGGGTGAAACTGCGCCCGAGCAGGGACAAAAGGCAGCTGCACATTAGGAGTGAAAGCCGAGAAGCGGGAAACGGGAACCGGGCACCAGGCGATGCGGTTGCCGTAATCAACAGCAACGACAACAGATTTGTAACATTCCCGGGGATTAAAAAAAACTAGAAACAAGAAACGTTGAAGAGGAAAAACAAAAACTTTAAATGCGACGCGTGTTTCCCTTCATTGTTTGCGCAATTCTGTGCA
This sequence comes from Drosophila ironensis, assembly GCA_021223825.1. Lineage (NCBI taxonomy): Eukaryota > Metazoa > Arthropoda > Insecta > Diptera > Drosophilidae > Drosophila > Drosophila ironensis. The sequence goes on from JAJJHQ010010690.1 coordinate 821,593, forward strand.
AATATTTCCCCCTCTCTGGGGACCGGCAAAAATTTGCAAATTAAATGATCCTATCGGTCAGGGTGAAGAAGCTGCTCGAAAGTTCAGCTCCGCTTAGCTCAGCTTATCCAAGTTGCGCCGCCTTCCCGCCAGCCAGCCAGCCAGCCATCTGGGCCAAAGGAAATATTTGTTCAGGAAGGGAACAATCCTCTTTATTTTGTTTTGCAAATTTCTGAGCTCGGAGGCATTTGCCTTGCGGTTTCGATGTTCACTCAACCGTGTGTCAGCAAAATTTTCCTAAGAAGAAAAACCATTTTCAGACGATAAAAGAGGGCGACGTCACTAACTAGCGTTGGGCGCCAATAAAAATAATCCATTAGGTATAGTTCGTTCCCTTTGGCACATACGGTCCGTACGACCAATCGTTATAAGTTAACTTGTTTCAAATTCATCCCGAACTGTTGGGGGGTTTCGTTTGCTGTATCCTTAGCACAGAACAGCACTTCATCCGCCAAGGACTCTCAAGCTCCCATTCCTTTGCCTTTCCTGCCTTTATTGAGTGTGTTCTTGTGTGTATGCCGGCTTTAGCCTTTGCACACGTTCCACATTCACTTAGAATATAAAAAAAACCCGACATGTGAACAACAATATTATCCAGTCCTCCCCTCCGTTCCAGCCGTGCCACTCCCTGAATCCCTGTCCCCTGCACTCCTTTGTTTTTGTTACTGAGTTTCCCCTCGGGTTACCTCGAGCGTGTAATGTATGCTTTTCATGTATTTTTTTTATTTGTGTCATTGTTTAGCACGGAGTTTCGTTCTGCTTCCTTCTTTTTTTATTTTTTTTTGTGCCCTCTGAAGCAAATGGGGATCGTTTAGGAGGACCAACGGAACCAGAGCGGTGAAGACACCTAGAGCCCGACAAACTGACGACGTGATGTCCTTGCTATGCAAAACATTTTGGCAACACAATCCCCAATTTACTTTGGTATGGAGGAGCGCATATACTGTTAATTTGATGTAACTTTTTTCCTCCGGGGAGCTCTGTGTTTTTATTTGCTTCTGTGGACTCTACTACGGCAAATGAATAAGCAAAATAAGTAGTATGTCTATGGTAGAGTGTCTCGACTATAAACACCCGGTTGTCAGAGATTTTCAGAGAATAGATGGATAATGAGCACTCACATATGATATGTTTTTATAGGGTTTAATAATCGGATTGTGCTTGCATATAATCTGGATTCTAGAAGGTATTGTCCTTCGGAAACATTGGCTTTCATCTTAAACACAACGGTTATTTAGTTTAAAAGCTCACCAACAGAAGGCAGAACTCAATGCAAAGGATGTGGAGCGGGAATACAAAGCGTGAGACAGTCGAGACAGCGATTTTAAGGGCATAGATGGATAATAAGCACTCAAATATGATATGTTGTTATGGGGTTTAATAATCCGAATGTTTTCGCATATAATACAAATTCTAAAAGGTATTATCTCCCAGAAACATTGACTTTACATATTAATTTGACAAATAATCGCCTTTTTTTCATCCCGAACACAACGATTATTTTGTTTAAAAGCTCACAAACAGACGCCAGAACTCAATGCAAAGGACGTGGGGATGTGGAGCGGGAATACAAAGCGTGGGGCAGTTAATTAGATTATGCGCCTGTCTGCCCACGCCCGTCTGCTCCACCTCAGTCCCCGCCACCACGTCCTTGATACACCTCAGTCCGTCCGGTAATTAACCGAACGCTGCAAGGTGTGCGAGGAAGATGGCGAAGTGGAAAAAATGTTGATTAATGTGTCGCTGGGATTAATTACAGATAATTGTTATAAATATCTCGGGCGCGCAGAGTCAAGGCAAGGACATTTCGCTCCTTGTCCAACTAATTTACCTGAGGAAAAGACGAAGCGAAAAAGCACAAGCAAGCTGTGGGCAGGAGTGAAATGTGCGCAGCTGTCGGAAAAAGGGAAAGCCGCAAAGGACCGGGAAAAGGGGGCGAGCGGCGGAAGAGCAACAAATACGCTTAATAAGTAAACAAGGGGAGGGTAAGTGAAACAGAGATGGAGCGTAAGAGGCAGACACTACTCGCTCTACAGGGATACCGGGAAAAACAGGACAATGCGGCACGTATAATTACATAGCTGACACCTTTTTGCAGCTATGGAAAAGGCAGGGGAACGGGCAGAGAATGGGCAGGGAGGGTTTGCCCAAATCCTGAAACTGCAATCAATTTCAGTTTCCCCCTAAACTCCGCCAGCAGTATCCCTTGGTTATCCCTTGCGCCATCCTTTGTTGTTCCACCGTCTACGCTTGTTTGAGTGCAAGGGAAATTTAATACAAAATTATTTGCCCGGCATTTTGCTGAGGGGAGAAACGGGAATCTGGAAACGGGAAGGAAACCAGGGGGGCAAGGGAAGGAGAACACACAACCCGGAGGATTGGCCGCAAGAGGGTTGCTCGAGTCCCCAGGGACTGCTGCTGGCTGCCATGTGTTTTGCCCTCCTCCCCACTTCGGTGGCATATTAAATGCTAATTTTCATTTGATTGAGTGCACGTTTTGCAGCAAAGCAAACCAGTTCCCTCCTGGACCAAGTCCGTCTGCCTGTCTGCCTGTCTGCCCATCGATGCGCAGCCAGCGGAAAGAAATCATGCTAAGTACCATGAAAATTAATTGATTTGCGGATTAATCCCTGAACAATGTGTGAAAAGGGAAACAGTAGCCGGCCCGGCCAAGAGCCAAGAGCCGCCAGCTGCTGCCAAGTCAAGCCACTCGGAATTCTATCCACATGCACGGTACACGGTACACGGCACACGGTATATCGAACTCAACTTTAGCGTCGCAGCTCACTTGACTTTTGGCCCTCGTTGAAATCCGGGTACGGGGACGCCGTTTGAATTCGGTTTTCGGGTCCTTCTCAAGGGCCGAACGCTATCAAGGAGTCCTCAGACCCAGACCCAGACGACGCACATGCATATCATTTGATGTCGAATAAGAAACGGCAGCAAGGAACATGAATAAATAAAATTCCAAGAGTGGCTCACAAAAGGAATTCGCCTGGGCCGGGGGGACTAAGTGCCCGAAATAGAGGTGACATCGTGTTATACCTTACGAAATTCGGTCTAAAAATCTCTTAAATATTTAATGATTTCACAGGAAATGTTTATGCTATTATACTCGTACAACAGCAGCTCAGCATTCAATTTCCGATATTCAAACCATCGACAGCTGGGGCCTCATATTTGCTTAGGCCTGAGTCAATACGCGACTGTTTGCCCACAAAGACTATACCCGGATTCGCGATATTCCAATCACGGCTCACGCTCCCACCAATGCAGAGGCGCTCTGGGAATCCGGGGGAGCAGACGCGGAATGCGGCGGAGTCGAGCAAATATGCTCGAAGCGAATGAAATCAGAAATCAGCATTGGGATTGAGCCCTGCTCGGCGGGGTCGCATCGGGACAGGCGGATTAAAGTTGCGGGTATTTCGACGAGTTTTGGTCACACTCAAAGTCAGGATTGTAAGACTAAGTTACCAAATAAAGTATCCCTCTGCAGGGAATAAAAATGAAAAATTTCAATCAAAGCTCGTGTTTGTGGCGAGCTATTTGCATGCCCTGTGCTGTGCGCTGTGAGTTCTGCTTCGCATGCAAATTGTGTGCTGCGCCGTTCTGGCTGGCCAAGCGAGGGGCATGCCACACGGGGGACCCGAAGGGGGGGCCTGTGGCACATTTCCAGTTCAATGCACAAATACACGAGAGCTGGCAAAAAGGCAACCAAGCCAAGAGCAGGCGATGGCCAGCGCGAGGGCCGAAGGGTAAGTGACAACAACGATGTTGGCAACGTCTTCAGTCGGGCACAGGCAGTCGATGCATATCTGAAGGCATATTAAGAGTTTGCAGCAACAGCAACTACAGCACAGGGAGAACAACAAGCCATAAGTGTGTAAAATGATCAGCAAGTTGCAAAATGCAACACGAGACTGCCAGCGGAGGGTGGGGCAGACATACTCGGTCTGTGGCAGACGCAGGCAAGCAGGCAGGCAGGCAGTCAGTTTGTTGTGTGGTTAGGACAAAGCGCCGGCAACAGCTTAAGCATATTAGGAGGAACGGGGGCACAGCACATAGCATAGCAGAGCACAGACGGCATGGAGCAGAGCAGAGCAACGTGCCAGGCAAGTATTAAACATTCACAATGCGAACAATGGCAGAGCCGGCAGAGGAGCCGCAGGCAGCATGGAGAAAAGCTGGCAAGGACCAAGGCGCGGCTCACATAAAACCGATTGCGGTGAACTATGGCACGGAAAGCTCCTTCTGCCTCTGCATAAACCCATTGCGATATGTTCTTTGTCTAGGGGGAGAAGGGGAGACACGGCAGGGAAATTCGTAGCAGGAAAAGTTGCAAAAATAATCCAAAGAAAGGTATTTGCCTAAAAGAAAATATCTGACGAGCAGGCACAGACAAAAGGTGCTTTTCATATTAAATATTCATCTCAGAGTTGGTAGAGGGTACTGAATTTTGGGTATCGATTTATAGATCAGAGGTGGGCAGCCTATAGCTCTTTCAGCTCCCAGTTCTCCCAAAAACAAAAAGCTGTGAATGTGTCGAACTTTGACGATGAAAAGGGAACTCAACACCGAAGGTCTCGAGCATCTAGCGTTTCCTATGAGGGATCTAATACCAATCAAGTCCAAAACTTGGAGGGTTTTGTGGTATTTTCAATATAGATTTCGTATAAATAGTATTTATAGATGGTCTTGACGAAGTACCACCTCACACCCTACACTACCCAATTAATAGGGTCGAAAATTGTATGTAAGCCCAATCTGTGGGCACTTTCCATTATTGTATTTGGTGGTAAATGAAAACCGAGTCGCAACCTAGGGTCGCGCCCCCGACGTTTCTCTCCGTTTGTGTTGCCGGTGTCCAGAGAGCGCACTAAGTAGTGGTCATATCACGTCCATTCACAGCTGACACATGAGACAGGACGGGGGGTGAGAAGGCAACCGGCACCGGGCACCCGGCACCCAGCACCCAGCACCCACTCATGCATTCAATTCGAAATGCCTGAGGGCAATAATAAAACAATTCCGCACACTCACCCCCTTCGTGGGCCATTGTGAGTGAGTGCGTGTGTCTATGGAATTGGTAACTGTTGGCTGGGATAACCATTTTGGTCTGTGCCAGAAATGAAATCTATTGTCTGCCAAAAAGTTAACGCACTTTATTGCTATTGTTCAGTGGCTGGCAGCGATGGAGTAGCTTGGTGGGGTGACGGAGGAGGCCGGTTCGGGGGGTTTACTCGAGTTCTACTCCAGTCATTTGTCAAGTGAGCTCTCGTTCGGCATATACCCGTCTCGCCTGCACTCTTTTGGCCAACTTTGTGGCCAAACAGAGCAGGGAACATAAAAATAAAAGCGAACAAAAAGAACCTGAGCCCAGTGTGGCCAGCGGAAGATTTTAATACCCTTTAAAGTCATAAAATTCGAGCTTTGTATAACCTCAAAATATATATGAAAGGAAATTGATATGCAAGTCCTTGTTTTCCGATTTTTTGTATCGAAACCTTGGACAATTCGTAGTACCGCCAGAAAGGGTATCAAAATGAAACGACAGAAATAAAGGAAGCTAACGAAGGAGACGCAAGCGAAGCCGGGGGGAGGCGGGGTGAAAAAAATGTTGGCAATACAATATTTTGCCATTATGTCGAACAATAACAAGTCGACATAAGTAGAGAAAAAGAGCCAGAGATACGAAACGAGAAACGAACAAAAAAATAAAAAAGAAGGGAGAGCAACGAAAAGAAAAGCAAAAGAAGCGGACAGAAGAGCCAAGGCGAATAGCTGCCAATTTCAGGCTTAAGTGTTCTCGGCTGCCTCTTGTTGGCCCGCTTCTGCCCCTCCTCCCCTGGAATCTTCTCCACACTCCCCATCAGATAATGGCCTACAAGACATTGAGCCAAAGAGCAACGACGCATATGAAATTTAATACCACTTCACCTTTATTTTTCTCCCTCTTCTGCCCGTCGCCTCTTTTGCCTTCCACGCTTTTTCCGCCTCAAGCGGCATCCGGCGCTACTTGGCCATCTCATCCACCACTTTTTCGCTTCTTTTGGTTTCTTGGCCAGAGATTTGAGCGCTTTATTAAGCGTATTTTAAAAGCAAGTCAAATTTCTTGGCTTTTTCCCCTCGCATTCGATAGAGGAAGTGCTATCAAAACGAGAGCTTTACGAGGTTTACTTTTACTTTGTGGGCGCCAGGCCAGTTAAGTTTCTTCAACGCTACGTAATTATCAATATTCTTTCTTCTTGGCCATCTCAATCATCAGTTTTTTTGGTCAGAGATTTTAGTGCGTTTAAAAGCAAGTCGATAGAGGAATGATATCAAAGCAAGAGCTTTACAAGATTTACTCTCTTTGCCAAACGAGAGCTCTCTTCGGGCGCCAATTAAATTTCTTCAACAATCATCGATATTTTTTCTACTTGGTCATCTTAAAGACCAGGTTTTTGGTTTCTTGGCCCCAGATTTTAGCATTTTAAAGGCAAGTCCTTAGAGGAATGATATCAAGAGGGGAGCTTTGCGAAATTTACTCTCACTTTGCGATTAGAGCGTCCGTTAAATTTCTGCAACGCTTCATAATTATCGATATTCTTGGAAGCTTTGGCTCAGCTGTGAAAACTAGCGTGTCGGGGGAAATGCGGTCATTTCGCGGAAAAGGCCCAAAGACCGGGACGGACGGGGAGGGGGGGCGCACAATAATGAATTAACAAACACAATTCGCATTCTACGCTCACGAAAATGAGGCAAGAATTAATAAAAGAAGCAGGCAACTGAAAACACAGTCGCACAAACAAACCGACGACCAGCAAAAACATTTCGCATGAGCAAGCACAAACAATTTGAAAGGTCCAGGGGGGTTTAGATAGAAACGCCAAGGGGAGTTGGATTGAAAAAGAAACTCGGCAAGAAAAAGGCAGGAAAAAACATCAGCCAGAACAAGAGAGATTTTTTTTATTATTATTTGTTGGTATTTTTTTGCTCAGCACCCAAGAACGTGGCATAAAATACAAAACAAACAAAACAAAACAAAAAAATCTCTAGAAAACAACTGAAAAGAGGCAGCCCGGGCAAAGTGGGCCGGAGCGGAGGGGGGCGGGGCGGGGCGAGGAAAACATTAATATTAAACAAAAAAGTGGATGCAACGAGAGGACTGGCAAATGGGAAGCGAAATATAAACGACAAAGTTTCCACTTCGTACCGATTTTTCCCCTGTTCTTGCAGAAGTTGCTCCTTGTTGCTGCGAGTTGCAAGTTTTATGGGATACGAAGGGGAGCTCTTCGGGGGGCAGAGCCGTTGCCTTAACGTCATGTCTTCTCCACTCGAAGTGCTCCAGTCCCCCAGTCCGCCGTCCCAGCTCCTGACTCGGAAACTCAACTCCAGTGGCGCGGACTTGGCTCAGATTCGTTGCGCGGCACGAAACTTTGGCCAGAAGGCGTAGAGGCAAACATTCGTAAGACTCGGACTCGGGCACAAAGTTTATAACATTTTAAATACGTATTTATGTGTTTTTTTATCCCGGATCAGTTTAAATAACTCAGAAGCTAGGCAATTTGCACAAAGTAGAGTAGTTCTATTAATCCGCAATATCTGAAACTTTGCAAAAGCTGCTACATCACTTGCTTTGAGCTTTGGCAGCCCCTTTCGTATGCAAATACCCCTCAGATTATGCGCATTTCGGATTAATTAGGCATCATAAAAACCGGAAACACATCACATGTCATTAAAGGTGCATTTAGATTTAGATCGAGACAAAAGTTTGATCAAACTGGAGCCGTATAATTGGCGATCGCTTGGTGATTAATTGCCCCACCGCATGCCCCAAACTCCAAATTGTAATCCGATATGTGACACAGAAAGAAATCGTATCAGATCGAGGCAAATTCGAGACAAGTTGCTTTTGTTGCCATTAACTGGTTTTTGCTTTTTTATGGCCTTTGTTCGAAAGCCACAACGAAAGACTTCCACAAGGCATTTGAAAAATGTGCAATTGAAACTAATTCGGTTAAGTGTTGTTGCTCTGCGGCCAAAGGGGAATGGGGAAATGCAAGCATAAATTCGTGGCATGCTGTGAAACAAGTTGCAAGTTTAGCTGGTTGGGCTGCACGCACGCAGCATGCAACAAATTTCTCAGCGTTTTTATGGTCCCAAATAGCTGCTGCCGGGTGGTGAGCAAACAGTTGCAACAGCCACGAAAAAGACGGAAAAATTAACACCGCCAAGTCGGGCTGCAAGTGGTCGTTTTCATTTAAACCTAATCTCGTTTGCACGGACATGGACATTTCTTTGCAGGCAGACATGAGCTTTTGGCCATATTGTAGCCAAGGCTGTAACTTTGGTCTGTATCTATGAGAACGTCGTTCCCCGAGATGGTAAAAGCTAGAGACGTAATTCTTTTTGCTTTAGGTTTGTTATATGTGTACGCAGATCGAGTTTATTTCAAATTTATGCCACGCCCCTTACCGCCTTCGCAATGTGCATAAAACTGCATTTTCGTCCACAATATCTCCGAGATGGAAGTAGCTTTGCCATTTAAAAAAAAAAATATTTTATACAGCAGACTGGTCTATATCTTCGAAATGGTTAGACCATGAGATAAAAACCTTTCTGCTATAGCTAGAAATTGTAATATATAGCCGTGGGCCAAGTTTCATAAAGATCGGACCATAAACATTGAAGATACGGCCCTTCTCAGTGCAATGTCTTCAGATAAATATTTTTCAGATAAAATCATGGTAATTTGGGTCGAAATATTTAAAGGGAAACCCTAATTAACAATAAAAATAGGTACCTGGTATATCGTTGTCGATATTTCCTCAAAATTTTAACTCTATTTTGTGTAATTTGTTCTCTAATTGTTTTCAATTTATAATACCTTTTCAGCACAGTACAAGTAACCTGGCTTGTTGATCCCATTTGTGGCAGCCGTTTCTTGCCTGCCAGCCAGTAAATTTATTAGTGCCAAACGAAAGACAGAGGATTCGTATTTTATTTGCTTTGAAAGAATAATAAACACTGTTTTCTAGTATAGACAGATGTGCGCTATTGCCGAGAAGTTTGAAAAATGCTGATGGCCATAAACGAGTTTAATTGGAAAATATTTGTTTAACTCATTTGCGACTTGTTTTGTTTTCTTTCTTGCCATTTTTTTGCTGCACTGAGCTTTGTAAATAAAGAAAAGAAAAAAAAACAACCTAGAGCCGCCGCAAATAAAAACAAAATGAGCATCGAACAAACACAATTTTGCAGAGCATGCAGAAGGGGAAGGTGTCCGTTTTCGCAGCCTTTTTGGCATTGTTCGGTATGGTTTTCTCGATTCGTATTTGGCTTGGCTTGGCCTCAAGTGTTTCTTCTCACTTGGCAAAATGAAAAGGGGAAAAATGAAAATGTTTCAGCTAATTTGCTTTTGCAGTAAGCCAAGCCGACGCGACGGGGGCAAGGTGGCGGCTGCACAAAGCGCAACAAGCAAAAAACCATTTCGCAATTTTCAATTGTGCACGTCAAAGTGTTAAAACGGCACGCGATTTATTGCACAAACGAATCGGCCAGGGAAAAAAATATATGCAGAAAAAAACACAAGCGAGTAATAACAAATATTGGTTTATTATTAAGTGTTGGCTGCATATGTGATTAAGTATTTTAATTGGTGATTTCATGATGGCGAGAGTTCATTATCTAAAGTTGTCTAATTAAGGGGTTTCCTCCCTCGAAAAATGCACGATTTTCAAGAAGTGTTTTCTCGGATATAATAAATTGAAACGTTTTGAAACTTTTATGGCAGTTTCAAATAAAGTTTCAAAAATAGAAAAGTTCGAAATTTCATGTGTTTGAAATTAAAAGTATATTTTTTGTTTAAAAAAAAACATGGTCTTTAAGACATCAACCGACCTGTCCGCTTCAAAGCCTTACTGCACGTATAGACTTAAAAATTGTGATGCTGGGCAATGTTCTTGCGTAGTTTAACAATTGATTAAGACTTTTTAAAGGAACTCCCTTAAATTTTTTCGTAGAAAGTTTCACTTCATCAACCGAATAGCAAGTCAAAGTTCCCGGGCCTTAAATTTTATTGATTTACGAGCCGCATTCAAGTGTGAAATTGACATCCCCGCGAGTGACTTTGTGTAAATATTTGTTAGAATATGCAAAGCTGCCAGCGAGGGCCTTCCGCCTGCCTTGTGGCAAAGCTGTGTGCCCCCCATGATTTATGCCAGCCTCATTAATCTGGGATTACGCGAAGGGGCCGCGACTGTTAATCTTGCGATCGTTTCTTTTAGCGCTCTTAGCCGCGAACGTGCGCCGCGCACAAAACTGGAAGTTGGAAAAAATGAAATCAAATTGCCGTTCATTAATAAGCCCAAGAGCGCGCCAGTGTGTATCCAACGGATACCGCTTGTCAATAGAGCAAGTCTATGGAATTCAGCCAGTTTTACGTGCCACCGGACTTAATCAGTTAGAAGCGAGCAGAGCAGCAGCACCAGCACCAGCAGCTGCTTGTTGACGCTTGAGTTTATGCCAATTGAAATGCAACTAATTTGTGGCACTTGCAGCCCCTGCCCCTGCCCCAGGCTTGCAAACTTCCAAGTTTGAAATTGTTGTTGCATGCCTGGCCGTTTGTCCGCACATAAATTATCATAATTATTTAATGCAACCACAAAACGACGGCAGAGGAGATACATATACAAAACTGAACGAAAAAAAGGCGAATAACGAACGCAGACGGGCATATTAAGCAATTTATTGATAGACAGGGACGGAGAGTTGCAATTATCACGCAAATGTCCATAATAATCATATGGATAATGACTATTATACATTAATCCCTCCTCTGTGTGTATGTATACGATAATCATGCCGCGCACAAAAGGCAATTTACGTAAATTACACAAAAAAATCGCAGAAAATTAAACAATTTACAAAAGACAAGCCCCCCATTAATAAACATGAAATATCGTTGCCGAGAAACTTTCGTAATGGTCTAAAAAAAATAAAAAATATCAACGGAAAATATAAGCAGAATAAACGTGGGTACATAAAAAATTAATAAGGGAAAAACAAACTTTAAAAACACACAAAAGCCCGCTCCTCAGATATAAATATGGCATAATCTTTTTTACGAGCGTAAAGCCTAAGCTGGCAGGTGGCAGAGATTTTTCGACTCGGAGGTGTATTGTTTACACTCGTACAAACCAGATCTGGATTCAAGCTAAGCCGATTTGTTAATAATTGAATGTTAGGCATTGTAAATCGAATCTAAGATGGAATCTATAGGGAGCTGCTTTCAAGGATTGTTAATTTAATGTGACCATTTCTTTTGTGGCAGGGCATTTTTCAAGTCGCAAGCTCTCTGCCAGAACGGTTTGTGCTTGATTATTTACATTTTCCCCAAGCAGCGGGGGCAGAACGTGGAGTCGTGATCGCTGGGGCAAGGCAAGGAAAAAATATACTATACGAGGCACTGAGAACCTCGCTGTGCTGCGAGTTTCATTTGCGTTGCGGGGAAGCTGAAGCCGCCAAATAAAGAATCATAAAAGATATCAAAATAAATATGGGAGCGGTGCTGGGGCAAGTTGGGGGAGAGAGAGGAAGCAGCCGGAGGTTCGGTAGCATTGGGCCCAGCAGGCGCTCTCATTGTTGTTGGCCGTTTGGTTGCAAATGCTTAGCTGGCAGGCTGGCAGTCTGGGGAAGGCTCAAACAAATAAACTCGCCAAAAAGCCAGACCAGCTCGGCTCGGCTCAGCTCTTTGCTTGATGGACTACGAACCTCGGAGACCTTTCCCCACCACCACCACTGCCCCGTCAGTCTGTCCGTCGGTCTGTCTGTCTGTCCGTCTGTCTTTCTGACTGACAAACGCCGCAGCCAGGCCAGCAAGTAAAACAAATGAATCTGCAACAACAAAGGGAAACAGGCAAAACAAAATCAGCCGCTAGGCAAATAAACAGAGTGAGTTTTATGAGACACACGAAACACATCTGAAAGGCTTTGCATGACCAATAGATACATTTTGCTGGATGCCTTTCGGCACTAAATTGCCGAGATTATTACTAGCCTGGTCTACTGCTACGAAGATTCAAGTGAGACTAAATAAGATGGCTCGGTTCCCTCGGCGCCGGGATTTGCCTCGGTTTCCCGACTAAATTTAGTTGACGCCATTCGCTTTTTGCTATTTTTGGCAACGAAATTGTCGGCGCGTGTAGCGGCAAAAAAACGTTAACAACATATCAACGCAGATAAGACATAAACAACTCAACGCGACTCTTTTTTCTCGTCAGCTATTGCGAAGTAACTTGAAATCGTTTATAAAGCGACAAGATACTTTTGAATTTGCACTCAATTAGCTGGTCAGCAATGTTCACAAACAAAACTGCGAAATGCGATTGTTCATCAGCAAAGTTTCCATTGCGAGTTCTTCAAAAGAACAAGGGTATATTGAATTCGTAAAAATGCATGTAATAGGGTAAAGAAAGCTCGATCTAGCCATGTCCGTCCGTCCGTATGTCCGTCTGAACGCTTAGATCTTTGCAACTATCATAAATAGNTAGATAGAGACAAACTTATTGCATATTCAGAATTATGTGCTACCTGTTCAACACAAGTTTGTTTTAAAAATCGGAAATCACCCGCGTACTTCCGCAAACCGCGAAATTCTGTGGCGTCCACAATTTTAACTCTAGAAACACTAAATTTGGATAGTATATTGGTAGAAACAATATCTATCTGTATTGCGAAAATCAGCAAAAATAATGTTCTAGAAATCAGGTGGAAGCTGAGAACCGAGACACTCGTTCGTCTATAATCGTTCTTACTTGTTTAATTTATGACAGGTAGTTTATTTAAATGAATAACTTTTGTATTGCCATGGCAATTAAAGAAGGAAACAACTAGCATAAATAATTAAATGATGCAATGTCGAAAAACCAACAAAAACCACATAATTATGAAATATTTGCTCCAGGGGGAATTTTAATATATTTCACCCAGTTTGATGTGTTTTTTTTGCCCACAGTTTGTTTTGTTACGCTGCCTGGGACGATTGCTTATCAGGAATTGTTTGCATTGCGTTTTATTTATTCTGTGTCATAAAAAATAAATATTAATTGCGATTATCGCAATGTGATATTGCCATATTTACACGTTATAATTAATTGTTCTTATTTATTGAATTTGTACACAATAATGAATTGTCAGCCCCATTCCTGCCGTTCGCATCAATTTAAATTGAGTTATTTGCACTGGGAAAAATAAATACCTACACATATTTATGTGCATAAAATTAAACTTGTTTAAATGACATTAAATGTGGTTTTTTATTGAGCTTTCATTTTGTGTCTCTGATTTTGTTTCCATTTTTGGTCGCCCCTCGGTCCACGACAAATATATATCAATTTGCATATGCGCGAGTGTGTATAATATAATTTATCTGCATGTTTGGGCCGCCCTGTGGCTGGGCTGCCAGCATAAATTAATTATCAAAAGCATTCATTTACATGCCTGACTGCGCGATCCGACACCCGCTGTCCCATAGATACTGTATCTCGTGGATACAACAAACAGCACACACAGGCTCAAAGTCAATTTGAAAACATCATCACAATCAATTTGCTTCGTTTCTCGTGATGGGAATTCACTTTTTGTATATTTGTATCTCTCAGTTTGCCCCCCTACCCCATTGTTGTTGCTGCAGCGTCTACTGCCGCTGCTTCGGTTTTTTCTGTGTTTTTTGTTGAGTTTTTTTGTGTTTTTGCAGTTGCTTGGCCCACATTATCTAGTGAACGCTGAACGCTGAACGCTTTCGTGCCCCTGCCATTGTCTTTGCTGTTGTTGCTGTTTTGTGTCGATGTTTTTGTTGCCTTGCCTTCCTACATGTGTTTAGCGTGTTCAGAAATTTGCTTTTTTAATGACGCTCTTGTTGATTGCCGGCTATTTGTTATTGCCCCCCTTCACCCCAACCACCAACCAACCAACCTCCAACCACCGACGTCCACAGGCACTACCACATCAACCTCCCAACCACCGCCGTCCACAGCCACCACCACATCAACCTCAAGCGAACGAACGAACATCGACGTCTGCCCTTGTTTTTCAATATAGCCAAAATCGTTTCTACATAGTTGCTAGCAAATTTAATGCAATTTATTAATAGAGTTTGATTTGCTTATTTATGGTTCGTTTCATTTGATCTAGTGGCGCAAACATTTCTCGCCATTATCGCCGCAATACTTGCTGCCGATGACAGCGAATGAATTTCGATGAACATCACAATTTATTCAAATTGCCAGGCAGCTTTTTGGTTTCATAACAAGGGTTTGCAGTTATCTGATTTTAATGGTTCCCATGAGTTATGGGGTTGGGGAAAACCCATCCTATCTAATCTTCAAGTGCCAGCCAATAATCTCTTTTTTTTTGGCCTAATTTATCGCGCGGATCTTGGCGAAAGTTCTGACTAGTGTAATAGAATCCCCCCCAAACTTGGAAGGGTATTGGCGGGGCTTTCAGGTGTCGCCGGCTTGGGAAACGAAATGAAATCGGACTGGAATTGAAATTGCAAACTTTGAGCGCTCTGCTAATTCGCATGGGCGGACAGATAGGCAGTTAGACTGGCAGACAGAAAGGCGGGGGCGGGCAATCGAGCGAGCGAGCGAGCGTTTGTCACTGTCGGGCGTTTTATGAAAATTGAACAAATCAATTAAGTCTAATCGTGCCATACCCGTATCCGTACCGTACCCGATTCGGTTCCAGCCAAACGGGGTGGGGCAACGGCAACGGCAACAGTAGCCGTTGGCAGGCGGTACTCGGTAGTCGGCAGTCGGGGGGTTTCCGTGTGGCATTTGTTTGCCCCCTGACAAATGGACAAATAAGTGTCTGCACACGGGCCAGGGCCAGATTGCTCGTTACTTTGGACGGCAACAGAAATAGCAACAGCAATGCCGGCGGCACATGCTACAAATTACAAACACTGTAATTATATTCGTATAATATTTTGTCAGCCAATTGACACATTTGCCGTGCCACCGGATCGGATGGGGGAGATATCTACCTACCGGAATCCATGGAATATACCACCAGAGAGGCGCAATAAAAAAGGCCAAAGAAATGAGTTGCGCACAAAACAGCAACAAGCAATTACGCTCGGGCCGAAAAGGAATAGCCGCGAATGCGCTCCGCCGCCAACCAAAGTCGGTTAACGTGGCTTGTAGGCTGCTGCAATTGCAGCCTGCCATCTGCGGCGGTTGTGGTTACAGTGGGGCAAGGCTCGGGCATTCCCCATGGAAAGTGTTTATGTTGGTTATACCGGATACTCCTAAAGATATCAAGGGTATACTGGATTGGTGGGAAGGCATGTAACAGGGTCAAGAAAGCTTTTCCGAGATCAGAATTTACATTTTCTCTTGTTTATGGAAATGTTCGTTGTCCGTAACAACGACTAGATCTCAGAAACTATACTCCATTTTAGAAACAATTTTGATCCCCAGATCTTGTTAGTTATACCCGATAATCCCAAAGATACGAAGGCTATATTGGATTGTTGGGGAGGCATGTACGAGTACTCTTGTTTATGGACATTTCCGTTTGTCCGTAACAACGCCTAGATCTCGGAAACTATACTAAATTTTAGAAACAACTTTGATAATATGAGATTTCTTATAAACCGCAGATCTTGAAGACTAGAAGAGATCAAGTTTTCCGGACTTGGATATGATATTTGCATGCTCATTATCAAGAGTTTTTTATCTATGTTGGGTTCCCCGCAAAGTTACCCCATTTGTTTTAAAGAAAACAAGCAACTGACAGAATTTACTTAGCCAATATCTATGAGCAATGAGTACAAAATTCTTCCGTTGCACACCCCTGGTGGTATCTGGCGGATCGACTGGGCTATCTATCTTTCAGATTGCTGGCAACTTGTGCCATCGCCCAGTGTGACACATTATTATGTATGTACAAGTACGTTGGCATGTTCCCCGGGCATGGATGTTGTATGTATGGTATGAGTATGAGTATACACATGCGGAGGCACATTGCATGCAGCTTTACACACAAGCTTAGTTCAGTTCGGTTCAGTTCAGTTCAGTTTGGCTCGGTGCGGCGCAACACACAACTCGCTGCTGGTGCTAATGACCGTAACTAAGTTGGCGTCACGATTGTGTGCGCCACTGGAAGCCTTCTCCCCACGGCTTTGCCTGCCTGCCAGCCTGCCTCCCCCTTGGGGGCCCGTCGTAGTGGTTTACTTTGTCGCTGGGCCGGCTTGGCCATTTGTGTAAAATATTTTAATGTTATGGCCCGGCCGAGAGCTCAGCCTAATAGACGCTTAATTGTATCTGCGTGTGCCTGCGTGTGCGGCGTTGAGTGAACGGATTCGTATTCGTATCCGTAGCTGTTTCTGTCGCTCTATCCGCATCTATGCATTTGCTACAACTAAACAGTTGTTTAAATAAACAATTTTGGCATGTTTACAGTGGAATTATAGCCAGTTGAAATGCGGCTGTAATGTTTACTTAATTAAAGCGCAAAACGACTAGCGAAGCGACAACAAAACACGGGATATAAACTTGAATTTGAATAAGCCGGCGGAGATAAGGCGTTGCTAATTTTGCTTCCGGAATTAGTTTAGAATTCAAATTTGCAAAACAATCAAGCAGAAGTGAATGCTATTTCAGATTTTATGACACTTTATTTAATGAAAGCCCAGGCGATAGGGGAAATAAAGAAGATAAGAGTTAAGTATAAACAAATACAAGCTACTTGGCAATTCAATTTGTTGCCTCAGGGCTATCTATACCTTTTTTTTCACAGATTTTCAATTAAAATCTGTCCCATTGCTGGGGCAGCCCGAGGGAGTATCATTTGTATCTTTAAGTACTGTTTGTAGTATCTTTTGTATCTTTAAGTGCATAATTTGTATCAAAATTGCTTGCCTGACAAACCTTAGACATTTCTTAACACCCGGGCATGCAAATCACACCCAAACATGCTCCACACCCCCTTCAAAACTTCCACCCAAGCCCCTCGCCCCTCTGGTTTTTTATCGCTCGCCGTTTGGCTGTTTTTTGTCGATTGTATCGGTTGACGCTTCGCCGCAGGCTTCATTAGGCGAGCGTGATTCCGATTCGCATTTCCATACCCCTCACCCGCCCCCCCTGGGAGTGCTACTGACCCGCGAATTCCGCCTGTCTTCCCACATTACGCTTGCCAAACGAAATTCCATTCCATTGGTGCCGAACAAAACCCAAATTAAATCCACTTCAATAAATCTCAAAAAGGTAACGCACAAAAAAAAAAACAAAAAAATAAAATCAACAAGAAAATACGTGCCCAGGCCTGTCAATTTTCTAATCGCTCGAAATAACAAAAACTCCATTTAATTACAAATCGGCTTAGATTGAAACGCCTTAATTGGCATTAGCTGGGGGGAGAAAAAAATGTATATATATTTTTTTAGTGCGTGTGTTTGCGGCAAGCGGCAATTAATCAAACTGGAAATCAATTTACTCGCCAGCGAGTGCTAGCAATCTGGCTGTTTTGGAGCCAAAAGCATATGCTAAATCTATTGATAGGTCTCTTTGCGGGTGGGTTTAGGCCTAACAAGGCATCCCTCGTGGGGCTATTGTTTTGCCATTGTTTCCCTACTCCAACAATCAAATTTGGGGATAAAAACATCCAAGTTTATTTTGGAAACTCCAGTTTTCTTCATATTTTAATACAATTTACTTTATTTTAGAGTCAGTTTGTATTTAGTTGAAATAAATTTTAATAAGGGAACAGAGACATAAGATTACTTAACCATAATCTATTAAATATTGTCGATTAGGATAACTTTTGCAGCAAAACTACTAGGGAACATCCTTTTTTTAGGGGTATACTTTGTTATGTAAAAGGTACCTGTCGTAAGTTATAGAATATTTTCTTTAAAAAGTCATTAAAATCATATTTGATATATGAAACCATGGCATTATTAATTATTACAACAAAATATTGTTGATATAACCTCAAAAAGAAGGCCGGAGAGTAAGACTAAAGGAAATATAATGTTATACGACTACCATATAAGTTTAGGTGCTTTAAAAGGTCTGGGATCTAGATGTTTTATTCAGATATTTCCCATCACTTGCACTTCTAGGTTTACGATATCTTTTCGTACTGTTTTTATGGGTGCCTAAAATGCTTAGACTAGAGATTTTCGTGCTTACCTTTTTATAAATCCAAAATAGTCGCAATTTCTGCTCTGGATATGCGCATTCCCATTCCCGGTTCATAGACAGCATCCAAAGTTTTGGGGCAGGGGTGCTGGGATGCTGGAGGGGGTGATGTTAAGAGTGGGTGGTGATGGGCAGGTGATGATTCCGCAGCTTGCTGCCCTGCTCGCACTCCCTTGCCAGGAGCTGCGCCGTGCGAATAAGAGAGTGGGCAAGAGCGAGACAGAGCGATACAGAGCGAGCGAGAGAGGGCGTAATAATCCACAAAAGAAACGCAACTAACTCCCTGGCACACTCGTACAAGGCGCGGAGGGGGGCGGGGGCTAAAAAGTAAAGCCGCAGAATTTTCCTGCCAGCGCTTTTCTTGACTTTTCTTTTATTTTTTTCTTTTCTTTTTTTTGCCAAGCAATCTCAGGAATTATTTTCCATTTATGTAAGAGCGAGAGAGGCGCACTCTTGTAGATTCCCTTTCCCTGTTGCTGTTGGTGTTGTTTCTTGTTATTTTTTTCACTTCTTTGACACTTTTTGCATTTCCATTTGCTTTGCTTTGCCTTTTTTTTTTGCGACAAATGTATGAACTTTTTATGAGCTTAGTTGTTGTTTTTGCTTATTTCTCTACAAATACACGAAAAAACGGCACTTTGAGTAAGAGCGAGCGAGAGAGGGCGATAGCGAGAGCTGAGTGTGTGTGTGTGTTTGTGTGCAGAACAGAAGCTGCTCCGGACAAGCACACACACAAAGCTTGGGCCACAAAAAATACACGGGGGAGTAAAACGACGAAACGACGAACCGACGAAGCGTCAGAGAGAGGAAGCGACCGACGCGACTTCACCTTGCACACGCGCCCGCGCACAAATCGGAAATTGGCGAGAGCGACGAAGCGACGACAACGACAACGCAACGCAACGACAACGGCGAGTTCGGCGTTCTTTTACCGCAATGTTTGTGCGAAACATAAAAAAGCTTTGCACATACACACGCCAAGAGCGCGAGAGTGAGAGAGCGAGCGAGCTGTATAGCTGTATAGTAATTTTATTCCGGTACTATTCAACTTGATGAAGCTTCTGTTGTTGTCGTTGTTGTTGTTGGTATTATTGCAGGCAACATATTGCCACTGCCTCCTCACTCTCGTTCTCTCTCTCCCTCTCCAGCTACTATTGTCGCTTACTACTACTTTTTGGTAGTAGTTTTCTTATTTTCCTCTTTTTTTCTCTCCTCTATTTTTTTTTTTTTTTTGTGATGAGACTATCTCACGCACAAGTGGGCAATTTGTTTTATGAGCACTTGTATGCGATTGTTGCTGCCGCTTTTTTGTGAATGACGACGAGAGGAGTGATAATTTCTACTGCGTTTTTGGCATATTTCCACACTCACACGCGTTGTTGGTTGCACAATTAATATACCCAAAAATATGTTTCTTCCCCACGCACACGGAACATACTACCACATACACTCAGTGTGTTGTTTTTGTTGCTTTTGTCAGGACAGAGCCGCTCTGTTTTTGGTTGTTTTTTTCGGCAACAGCGTTTTATCCGTGCTGTCTGAACGAGACGAAGGAGCAACGCGTACAAACGTGCATAAATTGAGAGGCGAGAGTTGGCTAGCAACGAGCAGGGTTGCCAGACAGAGCGGGGAAATCTCAGGGTTGGAGCGGCAGCGAAAAAAAGCAAGTTTAGAATAACCAGCAAGCAAGGCAAGGTCTATGAATAAGCTTTTATTATCCCTTTAACCATATATCCTTTTATCTAGGAACAAACTCCTTGAATAACCTTAATTTTCAAGTTAAATTTGCGCACCCCGGCAACCCTGCGGCTTTTCGAGCACCAACACTCGCTCAGCTGCTCGCATACTCGCACATTCCCTTGCACATGCACAGCCTGCGCTCTCTCTCTCTGAGAGAGCCCGCTTCAATGGCGGCTTTTGCGCTCTCTTGGCCCTGCGCTCTCGTTGCCGCTTCTGACGCCATGTTGTATGTGTATCTCTCCCTCTGATTTGTATCGCCATCTCTGTTCAATTTGTTTACAGTACTTGGCCGTGTGTTGTTGTTTGTGTTGTTTTTGTTGGCTTTGCAAATTGTTTTTGGTTTGCTGTTGTTGTTGTTGTTGTCTTGCTTTGTCGGAGGATTGATTACTGATTGGCATGTCGTTCGCCTATAGCCCTATTGCCTCTTCCCTTTTGTTGTCCTTAGCTATTCTCTTGTCTTTGGCACCTCTCCTCCTGTCCTCCTCCTGTCCGCCCTTGCCCCCCGCCCTACCCATACAAACAAACAAACACGCACGCTACTCCCCCTCCCCCGCAGACACAAAACACAATCCTGTGGGTGAGAGTAGCATATAATGACATAATGAGATTTATTAGGCGCAAAATAAAGCCATAATGTTCCATTTGACCTTTGTGTAACTTTGACAGTGGTAATTTTTGCCTTCCTGCACCGGCTCCCGAACCTATTATTTCGATGACAACGTAGGGAAGGGAGTTATGAAGGTAGGGACGAAGGGAGGAAGGATGCGGCAGAGAACATTTTCAATTCGTCATCGAAGCGATAGAATTTTGAAAGTTGCCTTTTGCACTCAACGAAGCAAAAGGCAAATAAATTCCACTTTGCCTAAGCGACAGTCCAGGGACGTTTATCCGGTTGTCGGTGGAATAAGATAAATGGCATAAATATCCTATTTTTCATGATAAATCCGTTTGGAGAGCATTTTCTTATTGGCATCGCAGCGTTGAATAAATGTTGCCTACTTATGGGCTGGCCGCATGGCCACATAGCCGGTAGCCGGTTACATGCCGTGTAGAATGTAAATTACGTTCAATGATGTACAAAGAAATTACGCGGATGTGTGTTCATAGAGTGCTTATATAAATTCGGATTATCCGTAAATATATATGACTTAAAAATCAATCGTTCTCGATGCTAAAAGATGGACGTTCCGGGAAAATTGTCAAAAATGTTAAATAATTGTACTATTCTGTTGGAAATTTAAGGAAGGTCTCTAATAATTTGTCTGTAGATTACAATTTGAATGAATTTAAAAGGCTATAGTTTATTAGAAAAAAATGTATATTGGAGCTTAATTGATTGGATACTGGACTTACAGATCATCTCTTGTTGCTGTATTATTTTTAAACTGTTTCTAAAACTGTATATCTTTGTCGTTGTCCTTATTCCCCTGGGCGGACACTATGGACAATTAACTTGGCCAACATTAACAGCTATTATTTGCTAAATACCCAAATAAAGGAAAAAAAGGAATACTCCTAATAGTCCCCAAACTTTCTAGGCTCGAATCCAGTCCTGTTTTTATAATATTTTCATCCTTTCTCAAGACTCCCGTTTGTGTGCCCAGCAGCCCCTCCGGCTCCCTTGGCTTTTCTTTTGCCGGAAAACTTGTTTGTACGCTGTGCAACCAAATATACGGGAAACCCTGCTCCCTCCCCTGGCCCCTGGCCCATCGCAAAGTGTTTGCTTGTTGTTTTTCCATTGGCATTCGTGCACGCTCTCTCAATTTTATTGCTGTGATTCTGATTTCTAGTTGGATTTGACTACAAGCATACAGGGACAGGGCGATATATTCGTACATACATACATCCCAGGCATTTGGGGAATTGATATCCTTGTGCGCTTTTTGCTAAAGTTCAAATATTTTTCATTTTATTGCCGGCACGCAGACGGGACGGGTGCCGGGGAACGGGGGGAGGCACACGCATGTCCTGGGCCCAAGGGTGCTCAGGCAAACAACATTTGTCAATGCTGGCAATATTTCACTCCGGAATGGTCCGTTTACGGCTCAGTGCCCGGCCAAAGCACTAAAGGACATCGGAAAGGACTCACAAAGCCCGGACCGGCTTGGGTCGGGCACAGCTTCGGTTAGGAGAATAGCTCTAATAAAATCTCTATTTCATTACAAGTTAATCTCGTTTTTCGCAACACCTTCCCCAAATTTTGTAACTAGCAGTAAACGTAAACGAATTACGCACCGATCCAAAGATATTCCAACTGATATTGAATTAAATATTTAATAAATTTAACTAACGAATTGACCAGCCCTAAAATCAAACTGTAAGCAATCCCCCAAGAGGCTTTTGTTTGCGTTCGCTTCCGGGCTTCCGGCCAAAATGTTGCACATACTCGTACTCGTACATAGATTGAGCCATCCACCCGCACTGAGCAAATTATGTAATTATGTGCGTTGAAAAGAGTGCAAATAAATAGAATGCAAAACCAATGGGAATGCTAATGAAGCCATTATTATTTTATGCGCTGTTTAAACAAGTGCCACAGCACCCCCCCCTCCCTCCAGGCGCCACGCCCCCGCGCAAGGACAGTGCATGAATAATAAACGATGCCAAAAAAGGCGCAACTTCAGTCGGGCGGATAAATAAATATTAATGCCAACATATTGTCGGCTAGAAGACTCGACCGGAAAGCTCATCCTTGAGCTGGACATTGAGAGTGGAAAATGAAAATGAAAATAAAAACAAGAATAAAAACAAGAAAACGTAAAACGAAATGAAAAGCGTTTCGCTCTGTGATTTTGACAATGCTGCCCCCTCCTGTTTCTGC
>JAJJHQ010010690.1:845402-912171 GCA_021223825.1 Drosophila ironensis
AATACTCAATATATAGTATAATAATATTTCTAGCTTTTCTATTGTGTAGCCTTTTTGTGATACAGAGGTAGTAGCACTATATTCTTTGTAAAGAAATTTCTAAATAGCTCTCGAGTACCTTTTGATTAGTGTTTATTGGGGTCGAGTTTATGATGCACTTCATCTGTGGGATTTTCTTGCCGTGTGCGTTTTCTCATCCGTTTCATGCTTATCATTGTGTTGAGCTTCATCGTCCTCTTGGTCAGGACCCTCGTCCCCTTCACCTTCCTCTTCCCCGGCCCACCACGCCCTCGTCCTGATGCCGCCCTGGTGCCACGCCTTGTCGACAGCTTTGTTTGTGTTGTAAATATAATTTTACGACTCTGCCTCCGTCAGACTCTGTCGGATGGCTCCCCCCCCGCACACGCTCTCCCTCGCTGTCAGTCATTTCGTCAGTTTGTCTGTCCTTTGGGTGGGTTTTCCATCGAAACAACCTCCCAACCACCCAGCCACCCATCCATCTGCTCTTCCTTCGCCACCCCAAGCCATCATACAATCTCCTCCTTTTTGCCTGTGCTGCCCTTCATCAACTGTCGCTGCTTTTTGTCTGTCGCTTTTTCTCCCCCACTTAACATTTTATTAAGCGAAAATGCTTGTGCCGTAAAATGTGCGCTTACATGTTGCCCGCCTTCACCCCTCAACCCCCTCCACCCATCCCTGTTCATCCTTTTCCTGGATTTTCCCCGGCCTTTTCCTTTCGTCCCTTTGGCACGCACCCTTGGGCGCTGCTCTGCCGCAGTCATCGTCGTCATTTTCATTTCCTGTGGTCGTATTTATGCTTTTTATTTGAATTGATTTTATTTCGTTGCCTTTTCCATGTGGCGTGAGCCGGGCTTATCCTTGTTGTTGTCCCTTCATCTTTATATGAGTGCTTGTATCTGCAAGGATGTAAAAGTGGCTGAGCGTTGTGTAGTTAATACGTTGATTTCATTTTTATTTTTATGATCCCTTTGCCACTTTAATGTTAATTTTATGACAATGATGTAGACGATGCTTAAAACTGAGACGAACTTAGGAATGTGCAAAAGCTTGTGGCTTTGTGGTCGCCTACAAAATGATACTATATAGCAATTGTGAGTGGGAATACATAGACACTCGGGAAAGTGTCAGGGAAAGTGTTAGTTGAGTGTTGAAAGAAGTTGTTAGGTTTGGAATTAAATAACTAAAGGTATGTTACTAGAAAGATATCTTTAATTATGCAAGCCGTATGTCTTATGAAGTCCATAGTGGTATAAAGGTATGAATAAGTAAAAAAATTCATCAAATAGATGTTGAAACAAGTATAATCCTGCGCAACACATTTAATTTTAGCATGGGAAAGTGAACGTAACCGGCTAATTTTTACAACACAGATAGACATTGGCTTTGCTAATGTTATCTTCTAGAGTTAAAACTGTGGACGCCACAGAATTTCGCGGTTTGTGGGGGTGCAAGTGGAGGTAAAACAAATTTTTACTGAACTGGTATCACACAAATCTGAATATACAATTAGTTTTTCTGTATCTATTTTAGTTTCCGAAATATAGGCGTTCATATGGACAGACGGACGGACCTTGAAATAAATATCATAACGCTGTAAAAGTGAAAACAAATGTAAACTACAGGATTGTCAAAGATAATACTCGTACAACTTGTCCTAAATGTTTTGTCCAAGTAAAGCCAACCTATTAGGTTAAAATTCTATTGCTTGTGTATGTGGCACCCCTGTCAGACTTGTTCAGTATATTACACCAACGACTTTAAGCCAATAACCCGAGAATTAGAGGCAATTGTAGGGGGCATATTTACACATCCGAAACAATAATTTTCTCACCTCATGCCCCCGTCCCGGACGGAATGGCCATGCTAGTTGTGTGGTGTAGCTGGCCTAATTGCCGATTCGCTTTTCATGGCCAACAGCTCTGCCGGCTGTCTTGGCCCTGCCAGCACGTTAATGGCCCGGGGTACGCATAAAATCAGCAATTACATGGCACAAAGCGGGACCAGGCCACAAGGCTCTGCGGCAGGCGGCCGGAGCACCAACTTGCCACATCATGGCAGGCTTATGGTCAACGGAGCGACGCTAATTTTTGGCCGGGGAGCGGGTGCATGAGGAGGCCTGCTACGAGGGGACAAAGGAATGGATGATGGCACCACTTAATGGACACGAAGCAGGGACAGCTACTGATTGACCGCACAGAGATGGGAGCGTGAGAAGTTTGACCAAACTTGTTCATTTGCCATTGAAAAAGGGGTCCAGAACTGCAGTGGATACACACAAAAGGTGACTATAAATGGGTATAAACTTTTATGAATTTAAATTAGGATCCTAAACTCTATTAGATCGTGAATTTTAGCATTGCGATTGTATCAGCACTTGTTTATTTTATATGCCAGCATAGTATCTTGCTATTGACCATCAATTCAGCACGATTGAGTTGGCTGCAAATTGGAAAAACATTTGTTATTGAGACCATAAACCTCCCTTTCGCCAAACAGCTGTTTAAACCACCCCATCCAGTTGACTTGGCAGGGTTCCGGAGTCAAGGATAGAGTCTCTTTGGGTCCCGGCCAAAACTATCAAAGTTAACGTCAACTTGAGCTGGAAAGTTTTTGCCAGTTTTGCATTGTTTTATAATCAACTTGCACATAATTTATATGCACAAAAGTTGGCTGAAAACACCAACTACGACCCACTCTGAGCCCCCCGGCCCAGTGTTTGCCCCGATAAAAGGCAGCCACAATGAGCATGGGTTAACCAAGGCATACAGGACCGGCTAAAGCACACACGGACAGGACAGGACAGGACAGGACAAGGCATTGTGTAGTAAAACTAATCTCAACAAATTATCTTTCTAGCATTCAGAGTTGCTCCACAGTTGCCTACTTTTGTGGGGCCGGCCGGGAAAGTCACGGGGAAAATATCAGAGAAAATTTGGGGGCGGCATCAACTCGTGCCAGACAGTGGGTAAAGTTTTCGCTGCAGAAAGTTGATGCGATTATGATTTTCAATTTTCAACAGTCAACGCCAACGAAACGAGAATGGACATCATAAAGTCCTCTCGAGGGGGAACTGAATGGGACTGGGGTGGCAGTGGGTAGCAGCGGGAATGTGAATGTGGATGTGAATGCGAATGGTATCCAAACACAGCCACAGGGCGGATGAGAGCCGGAGCTACGGAAAATATGATAGATGGATAATGTTTTCGGGGGGAGCACGGCGCTGGGGCAGGGTGGACTTGTGCTGGCGGCGCTCCGACAATAAATTGAGTTTTTCCAGACCAAGTCCAAGACCAAGTCGATGCCGAAACCGAAGCCGAAAAGCGGCAGCTGTTCTACTCCCAAACAGTAGCGCCAAATCCCCAGCACAGTTGTAACATTTATCGTTGTGCAAACTGCCGCCACCAGCACAGCAGTGTCGGATGGGAGCAGCAGGATTTGTCCTGGGGAAGGACGGACGTCGACACGAAAAAATCCACTCACGTGTGCAGAACAAAACGGAAAAAGTTTATGTAACTGGTAGTCAAATTACAAAGGAAAATTCAAACATAAAATCAAACAAAATCCAGTTTCAACATACGAGTATTTTTATTGTGATAATAAATATATTATTTCACTTCAATTTTGGTTACATTATATAATAATTATTGTCATATCAGCAGAGTTACAAAAATGGGGTTCTTTCCTTTGAATTTTAATAAATAAATCGGGTAAAATGATCCTCGTATGTTACTTTTTGAATGAATTGTTTTCAGTGCAGAGAAAAGACAATACTGGTTGCCCGAGGGAGGGCATGCTTTGAGCAAATTAAAATTGTTTCTAATCTAGTAGAACAAGCATTGAACTGTGAGAAAAGTTGAGCATGAGACCCTTAACTTTCATAAAAATATTCATAATGGGAGAAAAGTTAATGAAAACAAAGTATAATTGCGCGTAGGTAAACCAAAAATGAATCATTCATTTAGTGTACCCTGCAAGCATTTCTGCTGTTTACTCCGGCTTAAGTTGAAAATAAACAACATGATTCACATATTTGATTTGATTCATTCAATAATTGCACGCGTTGTGTTATTTTTTCTGTGTGTGCTTTTTGTTTAACCCCTTGTCGCCCCGGCGGCCCCTTTCCTTGCGAAATCACTGACTGGCTTCGGTGCTCGTGTGTCTCGTTTATTTTTCATTCCTGTTCAAATTATATTGTTGACCAGCAACAACGTGGACGAGTCTGCTGGCCCAGCCTCCCGCCCAGTTTCTGGATGAGCTGAGCTGAACTGAACTGAGCTCTGGGATTGTGTGTCGTCGTTGATTTTGGCCCGGTTTTGTTTGACTGACAGCGACACCAGCAAAATACCAGCAGATATCCGACCGGCCAGGCCATCCAGTTAGACCCGTGGCGTTCCCAATTCGACCCCAGAGAGATCCCATCCAGCCGACAGCATTAACGCGCTCCGTTGCTGCTCACCCATAAACCTTTCAATTTTTAAATCATTTTTTATTTCTACCTTTTTTGTGTCCGGCCTCTCGGTTGTCCCTTTGCCTTTTTCCCTTTCTTTGTTGGCCTTTTTAAGGGTATTTTAAGGAATGCAAGTTCGACCTGCAATCAAATAAAATGTATATGGTTTCTTAGCTCTGTAAGGCTACAAATCGCTTGTCCGTTTGATTGTCCTTTTGTCCATAACTCCATTTGATTGGTATAACTGTGTTTCTGAGTATTCCCTCATGTTTTGGAGTGTTTTAATATAATAATTAAGAGTTAGGGTGTATAATTTACGGCTACATTCGATTTTTCCCATCCTTGCTTGCTTTATTTTGTGTATTTTTTTGCCGTGTGTCGGGGCGACCCTTTCATGAAGACTCCAGCCTCGACCCTTGCCGCAAATATTTATGAAATGAATACGCTCACATTCCCGGCGCTCCTTTGATTGATGCCCACTGATGATTTCCGACCCCGAGGAGGAGAAGCCCTGAGCCATCCCAAATCACTTTGGAGCTTACCCAACCGACAGACAGACAGACGGACAACAGACGGACGTGCGGACGGAGGGGCTTCGTCTAACGACAATGACATGTTTATCCAGGCAGCATTCCAAGCCGATCATTTACACCTTTGCATCCCCATTCGCAATTCCATCAATTACAGCATTTAATCAACTCGTTAAGCCAGCTCGTCCCCAAGCCATCCCAGATG
Organism: Drosophila ironensis; assembly: GCA_021223825.1. Lineage (NCBI taxonomy): Eukaryota > Metazoa > Arthropoda > Insecta > Diptera > Drosophilidae > Drosophila > Drosophila ironensis. The sequence continues at coordinate 850,606 of JAJJHQ010010690.1, forward strand.
CCGCAAAACTGTCGATAATCAAGCGAAGGATGCACACTGTGCCAAATTAAATCTTTAGGGTGGCATTCGTTCCTCTCAATTGTTTTTCAATATTAACTTAAGAGTCAGAAATCTTTCTGCATGCTTTCAAAGCAATTTACATAAGATAGGGATGATTTTATACGAGTATAATAATACGCACATTTGAAATATCATTTATTTTTAAATCATTGTTAAGCAATTGCTAATTGTCAAATACGAGGAGTTCAACTTTATTGATGATGTAGTAATTTTGGCAGCTGCTGAAATACTTTTAAACCTAACAACTTTATAGCATGGTGTTATATATCCCAACTTTTAATAGGTTGAAATATTTGAGTTCACAATTTAAATAGTTTTGCGTGCAGATATATATCTGTGCAAATCCAATTCCAATTCAAATAAAATCCTTTAGTTATAGACAATATTATAGATTGATCTTACATACATTCCCATACTGTAAGTCAGCGGTAAACACAGATTTTCAACTTGGCAGCCAAAAAAGAAAAAAAAGGTCTCCGTCCGTGCCGAAAGGGCTATGGGCTGCCCACCGCTGTTTTAAATAATTATAAGTAAATCAAATTTCGATTCAAATAAAAGAGCTTGGTGATAAACAATAATACAAGTTGAAACTACATCCTCGTGCCTTAAATTATCATAGGATTATACCACCGCCAACAAGTTATTGCCAGAGCAACTATGAAATAAATATAGGTAAAAGCCTATTTTATCTGGCCCCGCTTTCTCCGAGTGTTAGCCGAACGGCTGCTTGTTGGACAAATGGAGATTTTGGGGCGGTGGCCAAGGCAATCGGAGAGGTAATTACGAAAATGAAATCAATTCGAGGTAAGCTGCATAATGCAGGCGCCCGAGGGCGGCGGTCTTGCAAAATTGAATGACCAAGTGTTCGGCCTGGGGGCGGCATCGGTTGCCATTGCACGTTCCCACACACCCTCACCCACCCAGGCAGGGCTGCTTCTGGGCCTGGTGGTGCTGGTTGTGGATATTGCGGTGAGCTGACCCAAGGGCGTGGTCGGGCAATTGTTTTCGGTGCACCCAACCCCCCCAAAATTGGTGGTCGTGTGTCCTGGACTGTGTCCCATGTGGCTGCATGGGCCGATGCCAAAATCGAGCGGGAAAGTAGCAGGAAAATTCTGTTTGGCAAAATTTGATTGCATATTTGGTTGGATGTCAACCGCCCCCCGGGCGGGATGGTGGTTGCAAATGCGGCATTACGTTGCTATGACAGTTGCAGTTACCGGAATATCTGCGGCTTTGCATCCCAAATACTCAACTTTAGATTGCCCTAAATACTTTCGGTTATTTTCATTTCAAGGATATTAAAATTGCGAGAGCGGTCACAAAGAAAAGGCGATTAAAATAAATGATGAAAGACAGACATGGCTGTATATTTCGTATCTCATATTTTGCATGTGCAACGGTGCGTATGCGCTACTTCCGCCCACCGCTGCATTCCGAAAATTAATTACGAAAAATTGCGCTGCTTTCGGTTGACTACTCAAAGAAATCAATAAAGCACTTTGCACGAAATTAATCAAACTTGACTGGGGTTTAATAAACCGACAAAAGGCACAGAGGGGTGAGAAATTTATCAAGTGTCTGGCGCGACAACTTCATCGCTATCCTGCGAGCGAAACTTAATTTCCGTTGAAAAGAAATCAAAGACGGAACCCGAGAGGTTTAAGCTTCCATAAAAAAATCGTTTGTCGATTACAATGGCCGCACAAATAAAAATCAAATTTAAAGCGACAAGAAACCTGTCCCCTAAAAAACTCCGCCAGAAACAGAGCGGACCGAACAAAAGTGAAAAAAAAATCGGGCCAAAGACAACGACCGGAAGTAAAAAGGGGCCGAAAGCCAGGGGGTGGAAACCGGCTGCCAGGGGTGACGGGGATGGGAGGGGTGTTTCCGAGCGCACACAACTAAATGTCGCAATTTTACGAGTCAATATAAAGGTGCCTGGGGAGTCATTTACAGGCGCACAGCGGTTTGCCTTCGTTTGGTTTTCTTTGGCAATAAAACATCTCACAAAGGACCCGGGTATGTGGCACGGAAAAGTGGAAAAGTCTGCCGCGAGGAAAATGCGGAAAACACGTGTAAGGCCGGATCGGGGCCCGGCCCGGCCCGGACCGGCGCGGACCGGCCTGGGTAAAGTCAAATATGATGGCAATTTTTATGCTTTTTGTTGAAAATATTTCCACCAATGAGGCATAAAACAGAAGCCGAAGCGGAACCTCGCTCCCTGGCCCAGAATGATTTACGACCCGGTCTTGAAGTTTACGACAAATTTACGAGAACATTGCAATTTGGCTATTATTAATTTAGTACAGTGAAGCAATGCAGAAGCGAGCTGCCATCTGGGCTTTTCGAAAATTGCAACTCGGAAAACTATCAACAGCGGATTTGGGAAAAGATTTGAAAACTAATAAACTACAATATTGTGTACTCAATACCTTATTGAGATTATGAGTTGCCAAGGGCAGAGTTCACTTATTTTTATATTATTGAAAATATTGTTATATGTATTGATTTTTTGATTAAATAAGATATAGTCAGAGTTCCCCTAAGTTTTATAATAGAAATATCAGGGTGTTTCTGAAGATTTTTGTTTATTACAATCTGATAGCAAGCATTTATTATTTCAGTTTGTATATTGCGTTGAAAATTACGAGTATCTGGGTACATATAAAATGTATTCCTGGGCAAGATTTTCTGATTATCAGTTGTGTGTTACTTTTCTCTCAGAAGCACTAAAGTAATCTCAAAACGAAACCCCATCTCAAATATTAGCCTTCGTATTTAATCCTTATATATTTAATAGCTTTTTAATTTCATTATTGGTTGCGTAAATCTATTATGTAAGGTTTTAATAAATACATGTAGCTTATGGCAATCCCCGTTTCACGTTGGCACTTATTGAAAATTATAGTTTAGCCCCTTCTGGTATATGTGGTACGTGTTTGATATTTCCAAGACAAGGACGCCGTGTTTTTGCTGGTTTTTGCAGTGCAGCCATAGCAATTTCCATGGACAGTAATATCGCCATTCTTTATGGTAATTTTCGGTATGGAGTCTGCAACAAATTATCGGTTATCAAGGGAATCTAATTAACAATTTTTGTTACTTACAAGACTCGCCAATATTTACGAGAGACAGAAGCGCCAGCAGCGCGAAACTTAACGAAATCCACTTCATTTCTGCGACACTTGAGACGAGACACTGACCGAGACCAGTCGATCACTGCACTTTTTATATGGCCTGGGCCCGAGATGAGTAACGCAAGAAATTCAGTAAATAACACAGAATAAATCAAGTTACTTGGATTTTCCCATAGAGGCCATGAAAAAAGCAAACCCCCCTTATTTGATAACGCAACCTGAGCAACTGCTCCGAGTTATGAAGCTTTAAAGCTTCGCATTATTTTCTATTATTCTTTTTTTAATAAGCGCTACGTAAAAACCACTCGTGACGTCGAATATCTTTTAGGGAATTACATCAATGTGTAATAAATTACACCTCCTGCACAGGTGTTTAAATAAATGCCAATTTTTTGAGCTGTTAAACATGTGCTTGCCAAAAAAATTGAGGTAAACAAACATTTCTAAACTGGTTTTATGCACTTCAATGTATTTTTTGGATAGCTCGTGCCATGCTAATTAGCATTTTAACCTGCTGTATTTTTTGTATAAACAATAATACTTGCCTGTTTAAGGAATAACGGTCTTTTTGAGACGGCAGTGCTTAAATTTCTCATATATATGGTGAATTTTGCCGACATAAGGAATCATAAATTTGAATCTTGTAATGTAACTTCGATACTAGAGTTTTTTTTTATAAAATCAAAAGGAACTAATCAGACAACTTGTTGATTTTTGTGTTTAAATTTTGGAATTTAAATTGGTGTTTTTGATGGCCCAAGAGTGTACGTAAGTAATAGTTATTAGGACTAATAATTGTAATCACTATAAAGACTGTTTATTATGAAAATATCTAGATTAAGCCTTAATATATCTATTAAAGAGAAAGAAAACTCCTTACATATTTGCATTGCCGATTGGCCCATCATTTTATAATTTAAACTTTATATTCTAAGCAAAGTAAATCTCCGGATTATTAAAATGCATTCACATATTTTTGATTTCTTTCAGATTTATTGAATTCCAAAAAATAGTAATCGCCGTTTTGTAACTTCCAAGTGACCCCCTTAACGGCATTTAACAAATTTTTTATCCCTTGAGGTAACAAGTAAATATAAACCACTAATTAAGAACAAAGACCTATGGACCGCCGCTAATGCTGCAGCCGACGCAGTCCTTGTTGTGCAGGTAAGTGCCACCCGGGAGGCGACCGCTGTAGCCATCGGGATACCGGACGCCTCCTCCGTCGGCACCTGGCGGCGGTCCTGCGGCCACTACTCGGTGTCCGGCCGGAGCGGGTCCCAGGGCGCCGGGATACGCCTCCGGAGAGCCAATGTATACGGTGCCTTGGCCGGGACGACCCGTACGGTATGCCTTGCCGCCGATTACGACGTTTTCCGCCACCGGCGGACTGCAATCCCGGCAGGCGCCGCCGATAATCACATTTCCGGCTAAAGGAGTAATGAAATAATGGGCGAATCGTGACATTTTTGCTTACTCCACTTACCTCTGGCCAGGGAGACCAGGACAGCGGCGATGGCAAAGGCAAAGATTAAACACTTCATTCTCGATGTGGATGCAAGACGAATCTGCTCCCGGGCACATTGGCAGCGAAAGCTTTTAAGCGTTTTCGATTGCTTTGTTATATGTGAGAAACCAGATCGCTGCCAGAGCACGCAAAAGCGGTGCGACGGGGAATCGCCCAAGAAACCAGTTCACTTGGTAGATAAGTCTTCTCAAATGGATTTCCCACAAGCCTTTAATTCTGATCGCTTACCAAGAATGATTGTAAAATGCCTCGCCTATTTAACTTTACTAAACAATAAAGAGGTGATGCATGGTGTAACATACAAAATAAACATGTTAGCATTGTCAAATTGGAGTTAAAATAATACAAAGAAAGGTTTAATTATTATTACTTTTGTTTTTGGGAGCACTGGGGGCTAAATGAGCTATGGGGTGCCCATCGCTGGTTTAAGAGATACAAGAGGCTTTTCGCTTAAAATAATCGAAAAGTACTTTCATTTTTGTAATTGTTCTTTATTTAAATTTGAAATATAATCCTTCCTTTTTTGAATTCTAAAACACAAATAAAATTTAGCAATGTTTTTAGGCTATATTTACAATGGAAAACGTGTTATTGAGGAGAAACACACTGAATAAGTATCTTCATTAGTTTCCAAAGCCTTTTGAGGCTCAAATTTCAAGGGCTTTCACTTAAACTCTTTCTACCCACGAATGTTGCAACCAACGCAGTCACTGTTGCGCACCAAGGTGCCCGGATAGCCCCGGGAATCGATGGTGGTGACGGGTCCGTCTCCAGGCCAGCCGCCACCCCTTCCGCCCGATCCCAAGTTGATGTACTGAGTGCCACCACCGCCCCACTGACGCTTGTGGCGTCTGGCGATGTGCTGGACTCTGCCATCGGCCGACTGGTGCAGGTCCCAGTTGCCGCTCAAGTCGTCATCTTCATCGGAGGAGGAGGGACGTCCACGGCTGGGCGGACTCTGGGCCCTCGGTTTTGGAGTGGCTTTGCCTCCGCCGCGTCCCGAACTCGCCGGCTTGCGGGTGGTTGTGGTGGTGGTGCGGTCATGGGTGCAGTCGATACACTTTCCGTTGATGTTCACCTTGCCGGCTGCAAATCGGAGGTGACTTAGTTACAGATACTTTTTGGTTGAGAACTCTTCACTGACCTTGCACAAAGGCCAATGTGGCCACAATCAAAAGCGCCCAAAGCGTCCAGCTCTTCATAATGCCGTGTTCCTCCGCCCGACTCGATCACTAGCTCACTCGCCAGTGGCATTTTATTTATATACCCGGTTCGACAACTGCCAATCTCGAATCTGAATACCTCCTATATACGAGTAGTATGTGGTTTGCGCCCCTAGCTTCAATCACCTTGAGCGGTATATACCTTTTACGTTTCCCTGGGACAAAGCTAAACTATTGACCTGCAGGTTGCTGCAGATAAGAATTACATAAGGTGTACCTCTTAGAAATGGTTGCAATTACGTTTTCATGTCCTGATAGACTGGGTTTCAGATGCTAAATTACAGTCAAAACATCTATTTGAATAAAGTGATTGTGAAATCCTATAAACAGGTTTCAATCAGCCTGTACAAATAAACATAAAACCATGTCTGCTTATTGCGACTGCTGTTTAATTAGCATACACGTATTCCAAGCAAATGCCAGATATTAAATAAAGAGTAAATGAAATGTGACCAAGTAAACAAAGGTATAAAATGTTTGGCTGCTTGGATAGAAGAGCAAACATTTTAGCATTTTCACTGGAACCAAAATCGAGTTACTTATAATTAGAATTACAGAGCAGATCGGTTGACACTCGACTGGAAATTCCGGATTGCAATACGCAAAAGTACTATCGCACCGGGTCTACTATGTTAGTATAGCCGAGGGTGCTAAACTTTCTGTGTTTTCCCAGAGGCGTCTTATTTGTCGGGGGTTATCAGAGGCAGCCAGACGTTGCACTCGGCTGTGGGACTGAGCCGTCAAGCAGGCGGCTATATAAGATCGGGTTCCGGCGATCGACAGCATCAGTTGAAGCCAATCAATTGCCCAGCGCATTCAGCACTTTAGCCCACAAAAACCGGAATCAAATCCAATCCAATCAACATGAAATTCTTCTCAGTTGTCACCGTCTTCGTGCTCGGACTTCTGGCTCTGGCCAACGGTAAGGAAACCGCTCTCAGACTGCCCCCTCGATGCAGTGATTATTAATATTGCTTTATTTTTATTCAACTCAATTATAGCTGTTCCCCTGTCGCCGGATCCGGGCAATGTGATCATCAACGGCGACTGCAAATACTGCAATGTCCACGGTGGCAAGTAGGAGAGTCTTTGCCGCACAATCCACAAGATGGCCATAGCTTACCTCAAACCGAAGAGACAATATTTATGCTACCAATTTGTACTAAAATGAAATCCTAGAATTTAGAAAACACAACAACCACACTAAAATAAAGACATGAAACAACAAAAACCTTAAAACTACTTCTCTTGCTTGCATATCATTGATTTAAAGGTGCTCTGGAATTTATATTTATAGAAATATAAATATAAAGAGGTTTTAATTCCCAGGAAAATACGTATTTACCCCCTCATTATTTGCTGTAAATATACAGATGTATCATGTGTTTGCTTTGTATTTATAAGCAGATGATAAGCTTGATTAAATACAATATAATAAAAGATCGCAATCAAAGGCAAGGCAACGGGTCGTATGCGTAATATTTGAGGAGATTGGAAGATGCCTTCCAACCGAATAGTTTTAATAAATTAAGGTAATAGCCCCAAAATTTAAAGAGATGATGTTTCAGGAAATAAAAATAGTTTTACAAATCTTGTACCTTCCTCTTCCAATTGTTTACGATTTCGTTTACCATTTACTTAATTAATAAGTTTAATTAAGTAATTCTGGTTTAATTTACTGCAGGTTACATCAACCTTTTTAACTACCCCTTAAGATCTTTGATTGAAGTATTAGGCAAAAGATATTAATGCAGACTTTGGCCTGAAGCTATTTCCATTAGCTTATTTAGTAACCATTATATTAATATGTGTGTTTTGTGTCTCTGCTTAGCCTACTCCTAAACAACAATGTTTACCTCTTTCGGTTGTTGACTAACATCCCAAAATGCAATGTTTACCTCTTGTTTTTGCACCCGCCTTGCTAATTTATTCGTTCTTAATTTACACGTTTGTTTTGCGTAATTGATTCCGCGGAATCCAAGTCGGGCTTGTGCTGGAACGGGTCTGAATACTTGGAAGCCAAGCGCCGGGGAGCCGTCAAGTCGTATTATTTCAGGTTTGCAGCGCGAGCATCGCACGTGAATAGAATTTCCCCCACCGGGCCCCGGGCTATCGGCCTGCACTTGTTTACGCTCAATTTCATTGAGAACGTCGCACTGCAATCGCGGGAATTTCTGGTTTGGGGGGTCTCGGACCCGTCGATCGCCGTGCTGGGCGATTCCCATGCAGCAGACTTTTCCCGGCACCTTGATAACGGATAGATCACACTGTCTCGAAGCGCCTGCGAGGGAGCTATATAAGCAAGGGCCGGCTAGACAACCAGCATCAGTTGCCAGCAACCACTCCTCCAGAGTTAACTCAACCCAGAGTGCCACAAAACCCAACCACAAAACCACAAACATGAAGTTCCTGTCGCTTGCCTTTGTCCTCGGTCTGCTCGCCCTGGCTGGAGGTAAGTTAACTTAACCAATTTATAAATATTATTCACTAAGTACATCTCTGCCTCCTCCAGTGTCCACTGCCACGCCGCTGAACCCTGGAAATGTCATCATCAATGGCGACTGCCGCGTCTGCAATGTGAGGGCCTAAAGGAAGAAGGATTTCCCAAAACTATTGGCCAAAGCTTCAGATTCACACCGCCATTTAAATTATGTTACAATTAAATAATAAAAATTTATAAAAAGTATACAAAATATGTTTTCTAAAGGGCTAAGGATGATCTAGAGGACAGCAACTTTTCAGTGATTTACAGGTTGCACAACTATAGAACTATAGGTGCCTTTGTTGATTATAATTTTTTAAAACATTAAGGAGAGTAGTAATTGAACCTATCACTAAATTCAGCTGCAACAACTTAAAATTTATTATTTTCTTGTATGGCCTAGATTTTTATTATAATTTTAACCTTAGCCCTATCCCGAAATAATGAACGCCTATAAATAATAGGTCGTTCATCTAAGAAATAACAAGGTATATAAATATACTTTCTATTTTAAATTCATTTAAATTTTAATAGGCGAAAAATAAACATTCTATTTTCTATTTTTAAAAAAAAATTTCTTTAAAATTGTAATGCGGTATTGTTTTAAATACACATACGCTTAAAAATATTAAAGTATTTGGTTTTACTGTATTTACAAAACGTATTAAGAAAATGGTTTTGAAAATCAATAAAATCTTGTAGGTTTTTTGCATCGAGTGTTTACTGTACCTACAATCTAAATAAAGGCATTCTGATCAATAATATATACAGATCCCATATAAAAAGACCCGCAAGCACTGATTTTCATTTCATTCGCTTAAAATCGAGTGCCAACCATGAAGCCTCTTCCATTCGCGGCAACTTTTTTGATGCTGCTTTGTCTGCTGGCAATTGCTAACGGTAATTTTAAACAAAAAATAAAACACATTTTTTTTAATTATCTAGTAATTATCCTTAATTAATCCTTTTGCAGCGACCCCTGGCAAGGTTTATATTAATGGCAAGTGCATCGATTGTAATAAGCCCGATGATGACGACTCCGTGGTAGTTCCCTCGAGTTCTACGACCTTTTCCCTCACTTCTGGAGCCATGGCATTTGCAATTATATATCAATTGTTGGGATTATTAGGCGTATAAGTCTGTTTAAAATAAATATTTACTGCACTTAAATTCTTCTGGTTTTTTTAATGGAAAATTCGACACAATAAGGAGTATAAAGTTTTCATTTATATGTTCTACTATAGTGGAACTAGAAAGTCTCAAATAAACTTAAATTTTTAGATTTTTATTTGAGTAACTAATAACTAACTATAAAGTTTGTTTTACATTTAAAATATAATAAGTTGTGACTTCCCATATCCATTTTATCTAATTATAATTTCCATTCATTGTTTAAGAAAAGTCGAAGGTTTGTTTTGGTGATAGCAACATATAATTCTAACAATTTAACTATTAGTTTAGACATAGACATAGACTAGTTTGTTCGAGCAATATTCAAATTCATTATCTCGAAATGTCCACAAAATGTGTAGTACAAAATCTGTATTATAAAACCCGGATCTTCTAGGATACATTGTGGATAAACGTAATAATTCTGATATCTTAAGTTATGTGGTTGTAAATGTTTTATTGTAAGCTGAGAATATTTTCTCGAGAAACTCAACTTGTTGTTCTTTCTTTAAAGACGCTCACAATCACTTTGCATAGAGACTGATTAAATGATGGATGCAAAGCCTCTTATCTCTGGGAAATTTGTAATTTAAATTGATAATGGGGCATTTCCAGGTTCATTTTGACCTTGAACTACATTTTTGATTGCGTATAATAAATGCTTAACAAGTTACAGGGAAATTCCTGCCTTTCTTGGCTGGGAAATTCCTGCGGTTACCTTCAACTCCCCACCTTGTCTATAAAAGAAAACCACCTGGGCATATCTACAACTATTAAGTTATAGCCAACGAAATGAAGTGGATGTCTGTAGTCTTTGTATTGGGCGCCCTTTTGGCGATGGCCAGCGGTGAGAAAGAAATTATCAATTTAGGAAAAGCTACAACTTTATTGATTTAATTTTTCTTCACACAGCATCTCCATTGGCTCCTGGAAATGTTGTTATAAACGGCGATTGCCGCCACTGCAACGTTCACGGAGGATGAACTCCTTTGGAATATCAAATCAGCCCTAGGTTGATTTTAATAATGATTTTGTCAATTTTAATTTTGTCAAAATAAACAACAAGCAAACATAATTATCCTTCCTATATTCCTTTGGTTTTTTTTAAGCAACCAGCACTGAAATAGCAGAATCCATTCCCATTTACAAATCATTTCTTTAAATTTACAAATTTTATTTATTTCACATTGTGTTTATTATTATCCAGCATTAAAGATTGTTTTATTTAGTTGATTATCCATCATTAAGGTTGTTTAATCGCCTCGAACGTTGCAAACCCTGCAATCGCCGTTGATGATCACATTGCCGGGATTCAGGGGAGTGGCTAGACAAAGGACACAAAAAAACAAGTAGCACTTAGTATACACCGGTGAATATATATGCGATGGATTTAATATTTACCACTGGCCAGAGCCAACAGACCCAGCAGGAAAGTAATCGAGAGCAGCTTCATATTGATTTGAGTGAATTCAGCGACTAATCTGGCAATCTGATCGAACAGGTCGCTTTTATAGGCGGCATATTGCGCACTTTTTCAATTAGTTGATGCCATTTCGATTTCGAATATACAAATGTACATACTGCAGTATATATGTATGGCAGTGCGTCATAACTTGATCTTGGCGGCAAATCTGCCCGGTTCATTTTATAGCTTTTAGGAGATCTTTCACAGTGATTTGCATTCCCAGCGAACAAAAGAAATTATTTTATAGAGATGAAAAGAAATGTAAAATCTAATGATAGTTTATTATTTAAATTTCCAAATACTTGCAGTTAAACCCATTAGGTGAACTTCCTTTAGGTCCTTGTATTTATCTCTCTATAGTTTAAAATTGTTTTTGTCTTGGAAAGCACTTTAACCAGGGAAAGAGCATTTTCTCGAGGCAACTTTCAGGTGTCAGGCGTGTGTGTTCTTGGCGGGTGTGTAACCGCAAAAGGAAAATGAACGTGTCTGCGGTCGAATTAACTTTGCCACGCAAAACTTGTGTCGGCTGGCTGTCTGTTTCGGTTTATAAGTAAGATTACGAGTATCCTTGTGCTCACTGCGACTCAGCATAGTTAAGGTAAAATAAATATATTAATCTGGTAACAACATTTCTGGGAATCTGGGAATTTAAAGAAAAAATGTTCCTAATAAAGGTTCAGTTTCAATAAATCTCAAAGGTTTTTAGGGAGTTAAGGTGGTTGGCCACGGTGCGTATACTTAATAAACCTGAAAATTGCAAAAAATAAAAATTGGAGAACTTAATTTTACAAAATATAGTAACAGTTTAATAATATTAACAATATGTGTTCACGAATATGTAAGAGCACACCTAATTTTTTTATATTTGTTTCATTAAGACTTCCTATGTTAACTCAATACGGGGTATTTGCAGTTGATACCAGAGATATAGCTGCTGTATTATAGTGTCTTAAATACTTTACACCTTACAATTACTTATGAAAACATGACAATTGCATTGTGCTAAAGACAAGCTTATTGTTTGCATTCGCATTTGTTTTCCGTGCATGAAATGGCGCACATGGCTCGCAATTAAGCCAATGAAGCATTAAAAACACCATCCGAGCTCCCAGGCGAAATGGGGTTTTTTCTGCCATGCTGAGGGGGGCCTGCGGGGGCTGCAGGCGCGATTGTAGCCGCTTCTTGGGGCTGACGGGTGGCGGGCTGGATGGGTGGGGGCCGGGAGGAAAGGTGAGTGACGAATGGGGGCTGGTGGTGCAAGGGTTCAACCCACTCATCCAGCTTCCACTCTCGCTGGATTAGCAGCAAGCTGGCCGGTATGCGTGCTAAATGCTGTTGTTGTTTGTTGTTTTTTTTTTTGCACATTTGTCAACGTGGAAGGCATTACGGTTAAATGAACTCCACACAGATGGGTGCTTGTGCGGACGGACGTATGGATAAAATCGGGCACGAATAGACGGACAGTCGACACGTGCGCGTTAACAATTTAATTACGCTGCGGTGGGGCATGGAGCGGCGGAGTGGTGTGGAGTGGACAGCTGGCACATGTCGCCTGCAAAAAGTTAATCACCCACCAGTCGAGAGGGTGTTCAGGAATTAAAGACCACCCGAGCCGACGCAACGGAGGAGGCTTTTGTGAGCCGATTTAAGCGCCAAGGAGGAGCGGTGGGTAAATGTTTCAATTGCCACGTACGCGGCCGGAACTCAAGAGCTGAATTGCCGGGTCGACAGTCTCGAGTCTCGAGTGCATGCATGTTTATGCTCCATAAATTGGCACAAAAGAAGAGCCCCGGGAATTGGGAAAATCCTCGACGATAAAGAAGTGAAGGTGTCGTTGAAGTTGGAGGGCTTTTCCCAGAATCCTCGCACTTACTGTGCACTTACTCAATATTTACGTAGCAGGAATCATGGGAAATACTCGTAACCCGGATTACCACATGATTTTGTGATTCGTATTTAGGGAAACTAATTTGTATTGGCCCATACAAATATTTCACAACTTTCTAAACACAAAGTTTAACATTTTCCATGATTTATTTCGTAAAAAAATTGTTGACACATCTTTGAAATGAAATATTATTTGAAGATGCAATTAAATAATCTTATACTTAGGTAATCATCTCAGAACTATAACTCAGAATTAAGCCTATTTATTCACCTTTACTTTTGGCAATTAGGAGGTAATTAAATTAATTATAATAGGCTATAATTTGGCATTTCGTGGAAACCCCAAACAAACCCATATTATAAAATTCCCATAAACTATTTAATTTAACAACTTCATTAAGTTTTTCAGCAGCATATTGGAGGGCGTGCAGGGACTCTTGCACCTGCAAAGTTTCAAGTTTGTGAGAATGGCGTCGCCTTTTAACATTTTTTCTGTGCATTTAAGTTTATGACTAGCATACTTTTCTCCTCTCAGCTGGAAAATAATGGCTTCCTCGGCGACTGCGCCTCTATTAGTTTACTGTCAACCTGTGGAGCGGGGGGCCTGTGTGATGGTGGGCGTGGCAGAGGCAGAAACAAAGCCGGGGGCAGGGGCAGGGGCAGAACCAGGGAGCTGTGGCAGAAGGCAGCGCTCCTGAACATGTGTGCTCGGCGTTAGTTGATTGCCTAAGCGTCCGTGCTTGTGGTTCCATTCAGTTGATTTCTGTTGTTGGCCCGCCCTTTTCCTTTCTGTGACCCCATTGTAGCTTTTGTGTGTTGTGGTTAGTTTTATGGCTCTCGCCATTTGGTTTTATGACGCACTTGTTAAATGGCCTCATCCATAAAGTTAGGTGCCTGCCTACTGCACATTTTTGAGCAGACGGCGCCGGCCAATTTGGTTGCCTTCTTTTAGGCGCAATTGAATTGAAGGACACAAAGCGTTTCCAGCTCACACAAAACGTTGTTAAAACTTAATTTACAAGAGATTTGAGGATATATTTGTATATCGTACCGTATCTACATATATTTTTCAGGGTCCTAAACATTTTTAACCCTCCCTTGTATATTAGGCCTACTACTAGGCCTAAATTCCGAAGATTTTTTCTAAGAAAACTTAGAAAAAGGTGGTCCAGTTTTTGATTAGTTACAAAAACTGGAGACATTAGTTAATCATATCCTAAATTTAAGAAATGTGGGGTGCCTTTATTAATTCTCTTCTTAATATTCCACTTGTTTGTGGCACAAATACAATTCAATTTGAAATAAAACAGAGTTGTAGGCAAACAATTTAAACAATTAAATGTAAACAGTGAGGCATCAAAAACAGAAAAGGTTTAAAGTTCAGATTGGTGTCGGCCTCAATTGTGATGGAAATTGTTGTGTTCCAGGGCTTCCGACTAATTTCGGTAAATTCACAAAACATGTTTTATGCCCAACCCCCGTTTCCGGCTTGTGGGCATTATCCCCTGAAAGTTTTTGACCAACTGACCATCGACACACCGGTCCCTTAAAAAATTGACCCTTCACTCCCTGCCCAGTCCCTCCTTCCAGTTTAATCAAAGAGCAAAGCAGTCAGCAACGCTTCCCAGCCACGTGAGCAAAATTGCTAATCAAATGGGGGATGAAGGCGTTGAAGGACATGGCCCTTCATGTTTGAGTGGTGACCCCAAGTCATTGCGGTATGTGTGCCCCCGGGAAGGAGTGACAACTCATCATTCTGTCGCTCTAATGTATTTAAGCGTTACGGGCTTGAACAAACATTATTATTGTCTCGTGGGAATCGGTAAATTGGTGCCGAGTGCGGGGTCTGGGTGTAGGATTGAAGTTGTGAAAGTGGCACTCAAAGTGGTACCCCTCCTGCTGCCGAACACTAATGGGCGGGCGGGCGTTGTGTGTGGAATTTGTGCGTGAAAGTAGAAATCGTTCAAAGGACAAAGTCACTCTATTTGAAATGGAAAATCTCATTTCCCCAGGGACGTTCTTCAGACTTAGAGGTTTTGATTCAAAGCTATGTCCCCAATGCTCTGTTGATTTTTGAAACCCATAAAATGTGATAGAGATGTTGGATACCACTGTGAAAATTGATTGACTAACCAATAAACATAAATTGTTTATTAATTCAATTATAGTTTACGTATATAGTACTCAGTTTCATATTCTTATACAAGGATTGGAAATAATATTCGTTACCTACGTCTGCTATCATTAGAACTCTCTCAAAGCAGGAATTTGAGATTCATTAGAATACTCAAATCCAATTCTTATCAGCGGCTCTGCAAAGCTTTTGTTCTGATTAATGAAAACAGTTCCAGATCAGTTGTTAATCATACTTCAAGCTAAGCAGTCGTGCTGAACGAGATGTTTAATTTAATTGGCCCATTTAAAGGGTTGCTGCTTTGCAGTTTCTTTATTATTATACCAAATATATCCGCCGAGGTGGGAAAATTGGTTTGCTTCTACGATGCCAAAAGTTTTGTGCGGGAAGGTGAGACTAAATAAATTAAATCTGTAAACAAAAACATACATTATAAATGCCAGATCAGGGGTTATCTATATGTTACTTTAATTGTGCTTTTTTTTCCAAGGTCCCGGACAAATGTCACTGGCGGAATTGGAGCCCGCCCTGAATTTCTGCAACTTTCTGATCTACGGCTATGCTGGCATCGATCCCGAGACCTACAAGATCCGTAGCCTGGATCCCACTTTGACCTATGACCGCCAGCACTATCGTCATCTGACCGCTCTGCGTCAGAAGTTTCCGCATGTCAAATTTTTGCTCTCGGTGGGCGGAGATCGGGATTTGGACAGCACGGGTGTGGCAGACACTGCCAAGTATCTGAGCTTGTTGGAGCAGCCAGAGCATCGCCGGAACTTCAGGACGAGTGTGCTGGATGAGCTCAACACTCATGGCTTTGATGGTATCGACCTCGCCTGGCAATTTCCGAAAACCAAACCCAAACAGCAGCAGGGACTGCTGAAGCGGGCCTGGAGCTCGGTGCGCGGTTGGTTTGGCTCCAAATCCTTGGACGAAAAGGCCGAGGAGCACAGGGAGCAGTTTGCCGCCTTGACTGGCGAACTTCAGGGGGATTTGCGACGAGGTGGCAAGCTTTTGTCCCTCACCATGCTGCCACATGTTCCCGCTGAGAGTGAGTATTGGATTCTATTCGATATGTTTACTATAATTATTATATTTCCACAGTCTTTATTGATATTCCCGCGGTGCTGGTCCAAGTGGACTTCGTCAACCTGGGCACCTACGACTTCCAAACTCCCGAGCGGGATCCCAAGGTTGGCGACCTGCCTGCTCCCCTGTATGCCATGTACGATCGGGACCCCAGCCACAATGTGCACCACCAGGTGCAGTACTGGCTGAACCAGACATCCGGAACCACCGCCCACAAGCTGCACATCGGGGTGACCAGTTACGGCCGGGCCTGGACTATGTCCCGCAACTCGGGCATCACGGGATACCCGCCCATTCCGGAGGCGGATGGTGCGGCACCGGGGGGCAGGCAGACGGTGACCCCGGGACTCCTCAGCTGGCCAGAGACCTGTGAGCTGTTGCAGCAGCAGCCCCAGAATCGCGGGGATCCGCATCTGCGTAAGGTCGGAGATCCCACCAAGCGGTTTGGCATTTATGCCTACAGGGCGGCGGACGACAAGGGCGAGAACGGATTGTGGATTGCCTACGAGGATCCCGCCACGGCGGCTATCAAGGCGGGCTACGTGCAGGCCCAGGGACTGGGTGGAGTGGCCTTCCACGACATCTCCATGGACGATTTTCGAGGACAGTGCGCCGGCGAAAAGTTTCCCATTCTGCGGAGCATCAAATACAAGTTGTAGAATCCCAAATGTTTGACGAATAAAGAGATTTTGTCTAGACTCTTGACAAGATGTAAGTTACAGAGGAATCATCTGTTGGGTGCCAACAGATTTGGAAAACATTAAAAGCCAAGATTAGCCGATTTTCAGCAACACTCCCGAGATGGCTTAGCTTTTTGTTGCTCCATCGGAAAATGGGGAAATTTCCGCTGCCGTCCAAAGGAATGGAATGCTGCGATAAATTGATACCCCCCGTGGATGCTGGGCGACAGGAAATAAAGCAGCAAAGTGGATGGCCGTAAAAGCGGAAAAGCGGAAGAGGAAAAAGTAAAAACGTCCCGCTACCGAGCCAAGTGAAGTGGCTGGCGAAGCGTAAAGCAAAGCAAACTTCTCAAATGCCACTGACAGAGGGCGGGGCGCCCAACCTCCCAGGGGGTGGCTTGGCAGCGGCCGAGGCAGCGGCATCGTCGGGGTGGCCCAAAGTAAAAGTTGAAATTAAACCAATTAGTTTGCCTGCCACCATTCTCGACGCCGTCGTCGTCGGCGGCGTCGTCGTTGCTGCAATGAGGCGCATAAAAAACTGGAAAGCCAAGGACCCAGCCATCAGGTAAAAAGTGATGCCCCCAAAGAGCCATTTCTTGAGTACAAACTTACCTATATGGATATATTAACCATTTTTTAATTGCCCAAAAAATCATTAAGCAAATGCTGCAGAGTATTTAACATTACAACCCCAAAAACCAAAGTTTTTAATAATTTTATGAATCGTGACTTTCGTGCTGGGACTTCCGCTCACGCCGGCATCGTTGGCAGGACACTTGTGGGGTTGGAAACGGACTACTCCCGGCAGGTATTTAGCCCTGGTCGGGGCTCCTTTTTGAGAGTATTTTAAACGACGGCGCTGTTGATGTTTTTTTAGGAATGCGGGGAGTTCGAGACCCGGAGCCGCGTGCAGATAAGAGGCAAAACGAGGGGGAAACTCTGAGCAGGGGGCAGCTCCTTCGGCGGATGGCGCCGTCATAAATTAATTATGATTTAACAACTTTAGCATGCACGACACGGCAGGAAAAACTTTCCGCTTTTCATTTGCCCAACAGCCCCTGCCCTGCCCCCTTCTCCTCTATGCGCCACTTGTCCTATTTTGTGTCGCTTTGTGGAGGGGAAAATTTTATAATTTTAATGAGCGCAAAAAAGTTATAAACTTTTGGCTGCGTTGCCATTGGAAATGCATCCACTACAAGCGAAGGGGCGCCACTTCATTCAGGCGGCCAGATATAAGGGCAAAAAAGGCCAATTCTGGGAAAAATAACACAAAGAAAGGTCAGTTGGCATCAAAAGATTTATAAATATGAAATTTTTCAAAATCTGACAATGGCAGGGTTGGGTTTTTCCCTTTTCTTTTGTAAAGGCAACTGTGATAATTAAACGAAGTGTTCATAATTCGGTTTTTGTTTTTTTTCTGCTTGAAATCAGAAGCATCAGAAGCATGTCCTTGGCTTTTGTGAAAATATAAAGAGTTCAGTAAATACCAATAAAGGGACCTAAACTGATTATGCCTTTTGTGTATTAAATTTGAGGGTATACAAGTGATGAAAGTATGCAAATTTTAAGTGAGCTGCCTGCAAATGATACTTCAATTTATGAGTCCACATTTATGATTTATTGCGACAACAAATACTTATTGTTTTGAAGGACTACTCAGTTGATAACCGCTCCGCTTCGGATGTCCTCGAAGGCCTTCTGCCAGAGCTTGTCGAACTGCTTGGGCAGCTTGGCCCGGATGCGATCGGCCAGGATGCGGGCTCCTCGCAGGTTGTCCTCCTCGTAGAAGGGCAGGGCCGAGAGTCTGGCCATCCAGGCGGCCAGTTTGGGGTATTTGGCGCCCTCCACGGGGCAATAGCTTAGGTGCAGCGTGCTCACGGTGGCCACCACGCTCAGGTCCGCAATGGTGAGATTACCGCCCGCCAAGTAGGGATTCTCGCCGAGGAATTGCTCCATCAGGGCATAGGCATCGCGCAACTCGGCCAGGCGATCCTTGGGCACCTCGGTGGCATTCTCCTTGAACAGAGCCCGCTGGAGTTGCTTGAAGATGCCGTGGAACAGGACACCGGTCTCGAAGTGCAGCCTCTGATCGACCAAGGCTCGCTTCAGCGGATCCCTTGGGTACAGTTCATCCGACTGGCCGTACTTGTTGACCAAGTACGCGATGATGGCGTGCGAGTCCCAGATGCACACCCCGCCCTCATCCTCCAGCATGGGCACCGTGTGCTGCGGGTTCTTGCGCAACATTTCCGGCTCCAGATGCTCGCCGGCCTGCATGTCCAGCTGTCGGAACTGGTGCTCCAGCTTCAGGGCTCGCAGGGTGAGTAGCACAGCCCGGACCGGGGGACTGCTCTCAGTGCCATACAATATAAGGTTTACCATCTGGAAGGGGTCCGCTTTTGGGGTTGAGATTCGTTACAACGACGACTGACGACTAACCGAAAAACATTTGTCAGTGGCTGGCTAAAATGATTTTAAACAGCACTCGTCAGATAAGATTAGATACTAGACTTAATTTTCATGATAATTATCATAAAGACGTCATAATGCTGCAAGTTTAAGTTTTGTCTAATTGTTTATTAATGCCGTAGATAAAGTTCTGTATCTGTAGCTTCCCCTTTCCCACGCATTTAACTATCTTTGGCTGTGCCAATATTTGCTTAACGATTTCCATAATTTATGTGGGTCTGTTGTGGGTGGGGTCTGACTTAAGGTTGCTTATAGGATTATTCAATTTCTGAAAACTTCTGGCGTCTTTTGGGGAACTCCCAGTCATATATGTAACTTAGCTATTGATTTGTGCTTCCCACCCTCGCAAATGTTTAATTGCTGTTTACAAACTGGATACCAGATTTTATTTGATACATAATCAATTTATTATAACTACGAAAGAAGGCGTCTTGTTATGTTTTATATACAGCTTGAACAAATTATTTTAAAATTGATATAAATAATTATCAGCTGAATAAAAGTTTCGGTCTATGCCAAATGTTATTTGAGAATATGCAAGCATTAGTTCATTAAATTAAAAAAATCAGTTGCATTAAAAGGAACCATGCTAAAAGTTCTCGAAAAGCTATCAAAAGCTTCTGAAAAGCTTGGAAACTTTATTCTTAAACCAATCTTAGTATTGAAACATGGGAAAATACTAACGTTTCCCGCTTTATGTTATTTATATGTTGGTATTGTATGCAATAGTGTAATATGAACTATTTGTTGCTGCATTTATTCAAATCTGAGAGCTTTAATTTGCTTACATGCTTATGTCGCGAACGCGAAGCTTTCCACACAATAATCTTGAAAGTATACCTCAGAATAACAAATTTAAATACTTCCTGAATGTAGAACTCAAAATGTCCAAGTCAGGAATTGTGTTGTATGGAGCAGACCTTAGCCCCTGCGTGAGGACTGTAAAACTGGTCCTTAAGGCACTAGACTTGGAGTATGATTTCAAGGAAGTGAACATGCAGGCCGGGGAGCACCTTAGCGAAGATTATCTGAAGATGAATCCTCAGCACACGGTTCCCGTGTTGGATGACAATGGCACGTACCTCTGGGACTCCCATGCAATTGTCACCTATTTGGTGGACAAGTACGGAAAGTCCGACGAGCTGTATCCCAAGGATCTGGCCAAGCGGGCAGTGATCAACCAACGCCTCTTCTTCGATGCCAGCGTCCTCTACGCCTCGATATCCNTATTCAAATATGAGAGCTTTAATTCTCTTACATGTTTATGTCGCGAACGCGAAGCTTTCCACACAATAATCTTGAAAGTATACCTCAGAATAACAAATTTAAATACTTCCTGAATGTAGAAGTCAAAATGTCCAAGTCTGAAATAGTTTTTAAGAAGGGGATTTTAGTCCCTGCGTTAGCACTGGTGTACGGTCTCCTGGTCTTATTGGCCCTATTAGAAAATTTGTTATAAAGATAAGTCCATAGTGTAGAGGAACCGTGTAAACAGAAGGATGAACCATAACGTTATACCCTCTCATGCTGACGCGGCGAATTTTTGTTATCGTCACAGTGACACCAGGCAACACAATATTTCTGCGGTCTATAATTAAGCCAATAGCCGTATGACAATGTGTCTACTAATTTTTCTGGTAGAACTATTCGCACAATCTGGAATCACTGTTGAAAAGCTTTTACTCCCAAGAAGAAAAAGCTCTCACAAAAGTACATGGCAAATTTAACGCTGAGAAGATCAGTCCCCATTGAATCGTTGCTGAAGGCAGAGGTCAAAATGTCCAAGTCAGGAATTGTGTTGTATGGAGCAGACCTTAGCCCCTGCGTGAGGACTGTGAAACTGGTCCTTAAGGCCCTGGACTTGGAGTATGATTTCAAGGAAGTGAACATGCAGGCCGGGGAGCACCTTAGCGAAAATTATCTGAAGATGAATCCTCAGCACACGGTTCCCGTGTTGGATGACAATGGCACGTACCTCTGGGACTCCCATGCAATTGTCACCTATTTGGTGGACAAGTACGGAAAGTCCGACGAGCTGTATCCCAAGGATCTGGCCAAGCGGGCAGTGATCAACCAACGCCTCTTCTTCGATGCCAGCGTCCTCTACGCCTCGATATCCAATATTTCGGCACAGTTTTGGCTCCACGGAAACACAGTGGTGCCGCAGGAGAAATTGGACACGGTCCACCGGGGTCTAAAGCTACTGGAGACTTTCCTAAGCAGCAGCAAGTACCTGGCGGGTGAATCTCTAACCCTGGCTGACCTCAGCGCTGGACCCACCGTCACCAGTCTGCCCGTCGCTATAGACATTGATCCTGTCGTGTATCCCAAGGTCACTGCATGGCTGGAGCGGCTTAATGAGATTCCACACTTCAAGGAGATCAACGAGGAGCCGGCGAAGAAGTACATCGCTTTCCTTCGCAGCCAGTGGACCAAGCTGGGAGACTAAATTATTAATACTCGTACTATTTGTAAAAGCTATCCAAATAAATACAACTTAAACGATACATTTTTTGTTTTCTTAAAAATTATTTATTGAAATTGATATAATTAAATGGCCATAATACGATAGAGATTATAACAGTAAATTCTACGTTTACTGATAAGATTGAGGCATTTGTTTTGGAAATTTTTCCATTTGTCCATATTGTCCGTTGCCAAACTTTTTTTCTGCAATTTGCAAGTTTTCCTTCGTCAACTTTAAACTCAAGAAAGTATCTTAGTAAATTAAAAATGGGAAAACGTTTGTTCTACTATATGGATTGATTAAATATTGTATTTGAGGGATAACCTAAAATTATTAGTTCTTGAAGAGAAAAGAGAACTACAAAAGCGTGGAATCATTTCCAAATTATTTCCAAATAAATTCCCTTTCATGCTGACTTGGTATTATTTTCATATAGTCACAGGAAATTAATATTTCTGATGAAATTATTCGCACCATCTGGAATCACTGTTGCTGTTTAAAAGCTTCAAACCCCAAACAAACAAAAGCTCTCTCCCGGAATATAAAAACATTAGGTCTTGAAAAAAGATCATTCATAATCGAATAGCTGCAGTAAAACACAAAATGTCTAAATCGGGAATCGTGCTGTACGGAGTGGATCTAAGTCCCTGCGTGAGGGCTGCCAAGCTTACCCTCAAGGCCCTGAACCTGGACTACGAATACAAGGAGGTCAACCTGCAGGCCGGCGAGCACTTGAGCGAAGAATTCCTTAAGAAAAATCCTCAGCACACGGTGCCCGTTCTGGATGACAATGGCACGTGCATCTGGGACTCCCATGCAATTGCCACTTATTTGGTGGACAAGTACGGCAAATCCGACGAGCTGTATCCCAAGGATCTGGCCAAGCGGGCGGTGATCAACCAACGCCTCTTCTTCGATGCCAGCGTCCTCTTCGCGAGTCTTGCCAATGTGGCCGGTCCATTTTGGGTCAGTGGAGTCACTGTGGTGCCGCAGGAGAAGTTGGACACCGTCCATCGGGGTCTGAAGCTGCTGGAGACCTTCCTGGGCACCAGCAAATACTTGGCGGGCGACTCACTGACCCTCGCTGACCTCTGCACCGCTCCCACGGTCACCAGCCTGCCCATCGCTGTAGACATCGATCCCGCCGTATATCCCAAGATCACTGCCTGGCTGGATCGCCTCAATGCCGTGCCCTACATCAAGGAAATCAATAAGGAGCATGCCGACAACTATTGCGCCTTCCTTCGCAGCCAGTGGACCCAACTAGGCGATAAAAATTAAATATTGAATATTTAAGGGGCATCTTAGCTTTATAAAAGCAAAAATAGTTTTGAAATAGTGTCATAAACAGCCCCCAAAGCTAAGAGTGATACCCGTAAATCTCTTATTTCTGTCTAGGCGGTTTTAATATTAAATTTCTATTACCGCAGAAGTGTTTTTATTATCAACAATCTCGTTATTAAGCCTGCAATACTTGACAACGTATTTGCTTAATTAACTTTCCACACCTGTTATGGGAATACTGTGCGGCGAGAATTTGAAACCGAGCAGTAGTAATCTATTACATAGAATTGTGCTTGCTCGGTGCGACCACTTGTTTGTTTATTTAATTTATTTATTATTTCCCAAGAGAGACATACATATGTACATACATTGCTCGAATGGTATATGTAGTTGCCGTCCGGCGCTGTCGATTCAGTGTAAATCGGGTCTTTTCAGCGGCTGGATGATGTCGGGTCTGGTGCTTTATGGAACGGACATCAGTCCTCCGGTTAGGGCTTGCAAATTGGTGCTCCGAGCCCTCGGTCTGGACTACGAGTACAAGGAGGTGAACCTCTTGGCCGGAGAGCACAAGACGGAGGAGTACCTCAAAAAGAATCCCCAGAACACGGTGCCTCTGCTCGAGGACAACGGAGCGCTGATTTGGGATTCCCATGCCATTGTCTGTTATCTCGTGGATAAGTACGCCAAAACGGATGACCTGTATCCCAAGGATCTGCTGAAGCGTGCTCAGGTGCAGCAGCGGCTCTACTTCGATGCCAGTGTCCTGTTTATGGCGCTGCGCAATGTCAGCGTGCCCTACTTTTACCACAAGGTGAGTGTGGTGCCCAAGGAGAAGGTGGACAACATCAAGGACGGCTATGCCTTCCTGGAGGCCTTCCTCGGCGATAATCCCTACGTGACCGGTTCCACGCTCACCCTGGCGGACCTCTGTTGCGGAGCAACTGCCTCCTCATTGGCCGCCATCCTGGAGCTGGACGTGGTCAAGTATCCCAAGGTGGCTGCCTGGCTGGAGCGCCTCTCCAAGCTGCCCCACTACGAGGAGGACAATCTGCCCGGCCTCAACGCGTATATTAGCCTTCTCAGGCCCGTCTTAACGTTGGAGCATTAATGTCGCATCCCTAAAGAATTTACCAGAAAATTTATAATGATTACGAAAATAAAAATCGTTTGAAAGCGGGTACAATTGGTTTTTTGTTGGGGAGTAGCCGGCTCCCACACATGTGGTGGTTATCGAACACCCGTCGTATTTAATACTAATGTACATGTATGTATGTTTGTTATTATTTTATGTGCAGCTGCTCAATTATTTTTAGCATCGAGAAAAAGCTGCGCTTAGATAACACCCGGCAAGCTTTAATCGTTTGTTGTATATAAGCCAATTTGCTTGGGGGCATCCACTATTGTTTTGATGTTTCTTCGGCATTCCAGCTTTTAGCTGAATCATGGAAAAATACAAATATTTGAATTTCTTTTAGCAGGGCAAACAAATAATAGATGACTCTTTATTTGCGCCCACGGAAGCTCTCTTAATCGAAGGCAATGCCTTATAAACAACAAACAACAATTGTGAAATAAGAGAGCGTGACATCAAGTTTCTACTTATATACTACATATTCAGGTCCAATTGCCGAGTCATGACAACAGCGCAAAGCTCTCTTACTAAAGAGCACAACCGGCTATATATTTTACATACAAAACAATCGCCTATATAAGCAGCCGTTTCCGAAACCTCCCGAACAGTTTAATTTCTTTCAATCGCCTAACAGCAACGAAATGGGAAAGGTTACGCTTTATGGAATCGATGGCAGTCCCCCGGTCCGCTCCGTGCTCTTGACCCTCAATGCCCTGGGCCTGGACTTCGACTACAAGATCGTCAATCTGCTGGAGAAGGAGCACCTGAAGCCGGAGTTCCTCAAGATCAATCCCCTGCACACGCTGCCCACGCTGGACGACAATGGTTTCATCCTGGCCGACAGCCATGCCATCAACGCTTACCTGGTGAGCAAGTACGGCAAGGATGACTCCCTGTACCCCAAGGACCTGCAGAAGCGGGCGATTGTGGACCAGCGCCTGCACTACGACTCCAGCGTGATCACCTCCACCGGCAAGGCCATCACCTATCCGCTCTTCTGGGAGAACAAGTCGGAGATACCCAAGGCCAGGATCGATGCCCTGGAGCGCGTGTACGAGAATCTGAACTTGTTCCTAGAGAGCGGCGAGTACCTGGCCGGGGACAATCTGACCATTGCCGATTTCCACGTCACCGCCGTCCTCACCGGCTTTGTGCTCTTCCTCGAGGTGGATGCCACCAAGTACCCCAAGCTGGCCGCCTGGATCCAGAGGATCAAGGCGCTGCCCTACTACGAGGAGGCCAACGGATCCCGGGCCAAGCAGGTCATCGACTTCATCAAGAGCAAGAACTTCACTATTGTCTAAGGTTTATTTATACGATCGGAATAAATTATTGACCAAAAGGTTTTCGACCATTCACTTGAACTTTCGTAAGAGCTTTGCATCAATCAGAACTCTTGGTAATAGGAAGATAAGGTATAAATAGTGTTTCCATTATCGCACAGACAAGGGCTGACAATATCATTTAGGTTAATTTTGGAAAGTTTTTCTATAGCAAATTGTTTCTCTGATCATCTAGCAAATAGATAAAGAATGAATTAAGAGTTCTGTACACAGTTTTTTGAATTCAATTGCAACAAAATACAAATATCAGGCTGAGCTAGGCTATTGATAATTATTCCCAAAATTTCAATACAGTGACTCATAGATCTGCATTGTTTTATTACCCACCGGTCACCGTGATTTGTAAAATAAATCGATGGTATAATCACAACAAAAACTAAGTTTATGACTCATTTGGCCAATTGTTTGGAATGGCTTATCTAAATGTTTGCAGTTTTTAGAGCGCCTTATCATTTAAAAACTAATTCCCAGCTGATAACTTTCCGCTAGGAAAACAATACTAATCAAGGTGAAAATCCTAATCAGCTCATTTTGTCCCACATAAAGCTAATCAGTGTGTTTAGCTACATATCTGTCAGGAATCGAACGAGATATGCACATATTACAGATAGCGCCAAGTCATTGCGTAGTGCAAAGGTCTCTTTATCAATAAGTACACCTGGAGCTATATAAGCCGCCTATTTGGTGATTGGAAATCAGTTGGAATTGCGAATTCAAACGGTCGCGAAATGGGAAAACTTACGCTCTACGGAATCGACGGTAGTCCACCGGTTCGCTCGGTGTTGCTCACCCTGTACGCCCTGGGTGTGGATTTCGAGTACAAGGTGGTCAATCTGCTGACCGGCGAGCACCTGAAGCCGGAATACCTCAAGATTAATCCCCTGCACACGGTGCCCACCTTGGAGGACGATGGTTTCTTCCTCTACGACAGCCATGCCATCAATGCCTACTTGGTGAGCAAGTTCGGCAAGGAGGACTCGCTCTATCCCAGGGACCTCCAAAAGAGGGCCATCGTCGATCAACGCTTGCACTACGAGTCGGGGGTTGTGGCGCCCACAGGTGTGGCCATAACCCGGCCCCTGTTCTGGGAGAACAATTCAGAGATTCCCAAGGCCAGGATCGATGCCCTGGAGGAGGTGTACAAGACACTGAACATGTTCCTGAAGAGCGGCGATTACCTGGCTGGCGAAAAACTGACCATAGTGGATTTCCATGTCCTAGCCGTCCTGACCGGAATGGTGTACATCCTTGAGATCCAGTCCACCAAATATCCTCGACTTGCGGGCTGGATGCAGCGGATGAAGCGCCTGCCCTACTACGAGGAGGCCAATGGATCCAGGCTGGCGCAAGTTGTCCAGTTCATCGAGAGCAAGCCCTTTACGATTGTCTAACGGCAGGCAAAGTGGGCCAAGTGGAATGGGCCCTTCCAGAACATTTTCAATGAGATCCAGAGGCTTTTCTTCGAACTGGAATTGGTGAAATTCTTAAATGAATTTATACCAAAGGAGAGATCATTGCTATCGAAGACGCAGGTCAGGTTGGACCCTAAGAACTAACAATCACAGCCAATGATAATTGTGACTCGTACAACGAAAATTATGATTTTTAATAAATAATAAAACAAAAATGCAATTTAATCTAACGACTTTTTTCATTCCCCTACTCTTTAATTAAAAAAAACATAGCTAGGATCTTTTGTTTAGCCACATTATCTAAAGTTTTCTTAACTAAATAGAGTGTCTAAAAGATATGGCAATGACAGCTCTCTTAACCCAAGAGATCCGTATATACTCGTATATAGTAAGTCCCTTTGTGCTCATTATGGCCAGCTCAGACAAGCGCATGTTGCTCCGTTTTTTGCCGAGTTATAATCGCGGGCCCAGACATTAGGTTCTGAACATGGATAAGTCGGTATTATTTTCAGGGCTGCATTTAATACTAGATTGACAAGGTGGGAAATTTCGAGTGCCCGCCAAATTTGAATTTTCCTATAAAAATCTGCTCTTACGCGGCCGTATCTCAATCGAAAACCAAGAGATATTTAAGAAAAGCATTAATCGCTTAATAATTATCTATCCCTATCACTGTTTTTTTAATTCGCTGCCAGATATTTTAGTTATGAGCTGGCAAAGTTGGGAAAAAGATACGAAAATTTTACCTTTTTCGTTTTAATAAATTACTCAGCAGATACATCTTTTAACCTAAATTGTTGTATATCCATGGATTTGTGAGGAAATCAGCTTTCCATCGAGGTATTTCCCGAGGTTCTGGATTTCTTTTGCAAAAGTTATGATATGGCAAAGTTGAGGAAAGTGACCGATTTTCCGACTATAGCGTTTCTTTTTGAATATCATTCGCCACCTACCGTGTATCGATGGTAGCTTGAAATTTTACGCGTATCTTACAAATATCGCAGACTTAGTTTACAGATACTGATTTAACATTGAGGTCTTTTACGTTGAGGTAATATATTGCAGTATCATTGTAAAATTCGCTGATAAAAAGATGTTAGTTTAAGTAACAACCAAGATAAGGATTCCGCCGAAACATTTGTGACTTAAAGTGTCCTTTTGAGGTATCAAAATATACCTTTTGCTTAGAAAAAATAGGTAACAAACTAATTCAATTTTATTAAGGCTTTCAAAAGCATATCATACTATAATTTTGTTGGTATGTCCCGCCAATCCCACTTGGCCGGCGGAACAGTCATCCGAATTCAGGGAATCAAATGTTAGTTAACTCGTCGACACTGCTTCTATCAATATCAAATATCATCTTGGGCACTCGGAAGATCAAAAATAACCGACTCGCCAGCGATTAGCAGGAATTAACATGTGTGCCATTCAATATTGACACTTGGCCAACTCGGATATATCCGGTCCAGCGAAGAATCAACTGCCAGCGGCCCCGAACCCCGTCCCCATCTCCATCCCCGGCCCCGGCTGGTTAATGTGAGTGCATACGTATAATCGATTTCACACTACTTTTTAATCACTACAAAACATTTATTGTTTGCCCGCAGCGAGAAAAGTCAAACAAAAACGCGTCGGAATGGGTCGAACGCTGAACAAATTGACTTGGCCACATAATTAGGCACTTGCCCCATGTCCAAGATACAACATCCAATAGCCCGGCCGATCCCAGGCCATCGAAAGGCCAGACGAAAGTATCTCACGCCGTGGTTGGTTGTTGCCGGACGGACAAAAGGTTTTTATTGTGCGTACCCGTTGACAGCTCCAATCGGCGGTCTGGGGCTCTGCTTTGGAGCGCTCCGATTGTGGGTCGTTTGTTATATTTGTTATTTATTTTGCGGTTATAATACTTATGCATTGGGGCCGGGGCCGGGGCCGGGCCGGACCGGGACGGGATGGGACTGGAAAATATTGGCACCCATTCAATGGGGAGACAAAACAGCACGGCGTTTTTTACAGTTTCGTCGAAATGATAAATTAGCTTTGTACGTAAATTCAAAATGGAAAATCTGTATGTGAAAATATCCGAGTATCCGAGCGGCGAGGAGTAATTGTGTAAATATCTTGTCGCTGCATGACAATAAGTTCCTACTCCCGCCTGTCTCCGCATCTCCCGTTCCTTCGGACGGACAATGAATGCCACATTATTATTTTGTAGTTTGTCAACTTCGGGACCTGGGACCGGGCAACGAGAGACTGAACCCAACCCCGGTGCGGCAACTACATATACATATGTACTCATATATACGAGAGCAATGTGATAATTCAATGTCGCTCGGCCAGCGTGCGGATGCAGATACAATATCTTTTTATACACATGATCTTTGTGCGGCGATGACCGCGGCGGCGGTGGCGGCAGCGGCGGTGCCGGTGGTGGCTTATTATTCCACATACAAGCCAAATGAATTGTAATTACCTGGTTGTCGCACATGCATTTGTATCTTCATTTGTACTCGTATCATCGGAAATCTGAAAAGGCATCAGCATAACAAAGCACCAATTGCCATAAGCTCGGCCCCGCGCCTAATAAGCATCCCAAAAAGCCTCCAAATGGCCGCAATGATTAATTGCTTTTGTGATTAGATGGAAATTTAATAGATTCTGTTTCTTTTTTTATATCGTGGCCCAAGCGAAATTGAAATTCTATCAAGGTGCGAGTGACTTTCTGGTATCCGTATCTGTCTCTGCAGCATCATTATTACCCTCGGCACAGCCTCGCTACAGCTTCAGTTATGTGTCAGTTTTTATTTGCTCTGCCACTACTGCCACCGCGCCCTGTTAAACACAGCAACACCCCGGGGCCGAAAAGAGCCGCATCATTGTTACCAATTTCGAATTCAAATTGAAATTCACACGCGTCACGCTGCCAAAGAAAGTGGCAAGCAAGCAACGCTTGATCTGCTCTTCTCCTTGTGGACGGACAAGCAGTTAGCGTTGGCACGAGTTCCGCAAAGCCCCCAAACTATGTGAATTCCTCTTATATTAAGTGTAATGCCACCGCAGAAATCCCCCAAAGCCGACGGTGACCACAGAGGAACGGAAATAGATACCTAGTTGAAGCAAAAAGCCGATGAAGAAGTCCTTCGTTACCACCCAATCTGTTGAAATCCCCACACAAAGTCGCAGTCAAAGAAAATACACATATTTGAAAGGGGAAATTCAAGTGGAAATTACTCAATTACAACTGCCCAGAGCAACTGCGAGTGCGACTGCGACTGTGAGTCCGAGTCCAAGTCCGAGGGTTGACTTTCCGGTTGTCCTGCTGATGCGAAACCGTACAAATCGCGATAATTACACTCCATAAAAGTTGGGGGGACAATGCGACGACAATTATGTAACCCGATAAGCGGCCGGCGAATGTGGAAAACTCAGACAGAACTTGTGAAATTAATAACTCACCTCCCCCTCCCGTGCCTTCCCGCTGGGGCGAAACATACTATATTTATTACAAATAAAGAGACAAACACAAAAGCCAAACAAATAAACAACAACGGACATGCCAAAAGCGACTGCAAAGACGGTACAACAAAGCGTTTTTTTGGGGGGTTTGGAGCATTTAATAGGCTTAACTAAGCGGGGGTCTTTCGTCCAGGGGGTTTCGGGCGGGTGGTGTTGAAGTGTTGACATATTTTTAGCCGGGCATGCGAGCAGAAAACTCAATTCGGGATTTCGTATTGGCCACAAAAGGCGCAATTACTGTATCTGTATCTGCCATTCGATTGCTTTGATCAGTGGTTCGGCACGTAATTTATACTTAAGCCGGCTTCGAGTGTGCTCCAAGGGCAGCAGGATTGATTAACACGTGGGCAGTCGCCTCAGAACTACAAGAAATACAATATATAAATTCCACTTGTGGATATTATCAATTTAATCGATGGCTCTAATCGGTTGGGGCTTACGTATTTCCTGCCTAAATTGGAAGAGACATTGTATGGTACTCATTGGGAGAATTTTTTGGGTACCTATGGTAAGTAGTAAGTTTTAATGATATACGAGTAAATTTAATATCAAATAGGGATTTCATATTATAGAGGTTACGTGGGTACTTTGCTTTTAAATGACATTGAAAGTTGTCAGAGTTATATGAGACACTCCATTCATAATAAATTTAGTATAAATATATTTAGGGAAATGTTACTTTTAAGATAAAAGCTAAATATGGTGTAAATATTATTTGTTTATATCATAAATAACAGTGGGAACCAATTCTTGGGACTATTTTAAGCACTTTTCACGAAAAGCTCAAGTAAGAAACTACAATTGATCTCTCAAAAATGCAAAAGATACATTGTAATCAAACTTATCGTAGAATCTGACTAAATCAATGATATATTTTGGCACATATACAACCCATAATGTAAACTTAATTAAGTATAAATATGAATTATTGTAAGGAAAACCAACAAATAAAGTCAAAATGTGCATGGCACTGCAAGCTTCTGATTGGCTCGCTTTCAGGGAAGCTTTTTGATCGGATATGTACTTGGGGGCTTCCCAGAGATGGTTGCCTCTCGGCGCGAGATGCAAATGTGTGTATATTGATGCCACCCCTGCCAAACCACCCCCGCCCACTAGCCACCCACTCGCCACCCACAAAGTATCTGAAGCCCGCGACCGCTTCGTTTCGATTCCAAACATTTCCGATTTCAATTCCAATTCCAATCCCAATTCAAATTGTGTGCGCACACTCTCGCTCGCTCGGTATCTGTGTCTGCATCTGCCTCGCTGGCTGTATCTGTGTTTGCGCGATACGTGCACATGTGTGAGTGTATCTATTGCCATCTCCTTTGTGCACACACTCTGGGAGCCAAGGCATTTGTTGGCCCGCTCGCTCTTCGATTATTTTATCTGCTCCGTAGGCAACCAATCGGATGGTCGTTTCATAGCCAGGTGAGATATCTGAAAATAAAAACGGCTCACACCACACCTCGCCCGCCTCAATCGCTCGCAGCGAGGGCTGCCCCAAGAGTTTCGCTTGGGAAAATTCCCGGACCGTTTTATGGCCCCAACACCTGATGTGGCCAGCACTGGCCAACGCGCTCCGACCAGACTACATAAATTCGTTTTACGCTCTTTTAATTGAGTTAGCTAATTAAATGTTTTCGGCCCGGCCAGCTCCAGCGTCGCTCTTGACCAGGTCCTCCCGCCCCCCAGGGGCCTGGGCGGGCACTGTGGGAACTGCCACAGCTTTGGCGAGCATAAAAATGTGCGCCGTAATTGTGGGTTGCATTTAATTGTGATTGGACCCCGTGCAAAACTCCGGCCGTACATCAAACGCTGAAGAGATCAAGACAACAAATTGCACAGCTGCTGAAAGTAAGCGATAGAGTCAAGGTTCTAAAAGTATTCGTAAAGCAAGTGCGTTTCGGAACTGGTGACTCAAAACGTTTAAAAAAATTTGAAGTGAAACTTTCAGATATTACATTGTACATAACCAAAAAACAAAACTGTAGCACTAATTTTGACGCGAGCAACTCGCGAATAATAACCCTATGTCCCATATGTAAAATAAGAAAATTTATGAAGATAATTTTATAGAAATCAGGACTTTTAAACAATCCGAGAATACTCGAACAAATTCTTAGTAGTGACTCAATTTATGTTGCTCACTTCATTATAAAAAAGACAATATTTTGGCATTATAATCATAGATACGCATAAAAACATAAACAACTGAAATTCGTTATACTGCCTAACCGCCTTGCCAAAGATCAGTTAAAATGTAAATAATAAATTTATAGAAATTGGAGCCCAAAGAGCAGTTAATATTTGAAAAATAAATTTAAATATTTTCTCTGACTAACCGCCTTTCCAACGATCAGTTAAAATTTGAAAAATTAAATTCAAATGCCAATCCGCTAAACCAATTTGTCCACCCGCCGTAATTCCCAACTAGTTCTGACAACAAAATCATTACTTAAGCTCGAGAAATCCAATTTTTTGGGTAAGTAATTTAATTTTTTTTTTTTCGTTCTAGCTTCTGGATTAACCAAGGAGGGATGCGCAGCTCCAGCTTTGGGTCCACCGGTTCCAGATGCCAGCGACCGCCTGGTTAAGGAAGTGGATGCCTAGTATCATAATCCTCATCTGTCCCTGGCTCTCAACGTTCCGGTATCGTCGTGTTGGCAGCAGTGTCGCCGTTGGCAGGTGTCCAGGGATCTGCTGCGCCAACTGTGATGCAGTGCATCGAAGCTATCCGCGGCGCCAAAGGTAGGAACGACTTGATTCCGGCGTCTGCTCCGAGCGGCTACTGGATGTCCAAGCCCGCCATCAGTAGCCAGCTGCTTATCACCGCTGATAGGTGTCCAAGGATCTGCTGCACCAACTTTGATGCACTGCATCGAGGCTATCCGCGGCGCCAAGAGGAACTACGACTTGATTCCGGCATCTGCTCCGATCGGCGACCGAATGTCCAAGCCTGCTATCAATAGCCAGCTGTTCCGCGGTTGTCCATGTAACCGATTCCCTGACCACCTTAAGAATCGGATCCGCCAACTTCCGATGCCGACGATCGTCAAGAAACGACGCGAACTGCGAGGATCATCACTCTGACCGTCATCACCGTCGCCACCGCTGTAAGGTATGTAAGGATCTCGTATCCCATCGCCACATCTGATGCAGCTGGGGGATTCGCTGCGTCAAAAAGTGGGACCACCTGTAAAAACTTTACGTTTAACAATGTCTAGCTTGAACAATCCTAAACACCATTTTTCGTTTAGCTTAGCCTGGTATTTTAATAGACCACTTCAGAAAAAAAACTCATTACGAACGGGGAGCATTCCCAAAAATAGCTGCAAATCATATTTGAGCCGTGCAACTTTTTCACATTTTCCCAGGCCCCAGTAATTGTTGTGCACACACTCCAACCGCCCCCACACCTCACCCCTTTTTGGGTGCACGATAATTTCACGCAGTGCTAATTAATTGCCCAACAATCGAAGCGTTTTGGAATGCNCACATCTGATGCAGTACGTTGGGGGATTCGCTGCGCCAAAAAGTGGGACCACCTGTAAAAACTTTACGTTTAACAATGTCTAGCTTGAACAATCCTAAATACCATTTTTCGTTTAGCTTAGCCTGGTATTTTAATAGACCACTTTAGAAAAAAACTCATTACGAACGGGGAGCATTCCCAAAAATAGCTGCAAATCATATTTGAGCCGTGCAACTTTTTCACATTTTCCCAGGCCCCAGTAATTGTTGTGCACACACTCCAACCGCCCCCACACCTCACCCCTTTTTGGGTGCACGATAATTTCACGCAGTGCTAATTAATTGCCCAACAATCGAAGCGTTTTGGAATGCAGCCGCCCTAAAGAGCGTGGGAACCGGCCGAAAAGTTAATGAAAACCAGAGCCAAAGAGGAAGTTTGTCGCCTCGGTTTGGACGAGCCGAACGATTTTTCACACCTGTTCGCGGGCCAATTGATTTCACCTTTTTCCGATTTCCCATTTTCCATTGAATAGCTCGAATCAAGCGAAGAACCCATAGCTCCGAATCGAGCGGAGGCAGCAAATTCAATTAGTAATAAACAAGGCCTTGATATATGAGAATATGGAAGCGAAGGCTTTCCCGCAGGCAGCAATCGATCGATAGGTGCAAACACCAACTTGGTGGTGCGGCGAGATTCCAGATCCACGATCCACACATGTGTGTGACTATAAAATTTATTAAAGCCCGGGGGCATGGCACAGCAAATAGTTGAGGCTGCGTGGGCACTTGCCTCCGCCGGAGTTGGCATTCGGAGTTGCAGTTGCAGTTGCCATTCAGTCGGTGCATAATAAAGCAATTCAGAGAAATCATTTGGGAGGCCATTTGAAGTGCGCCTATTAAATGCGGCAAGAAATCACAGCCAAGGCGCAACAAGCTGTAAACTTGTTGCAGATACAAAAAAAAAACAAAATTCCGAATATATTCGCAAAGGGTATGGCTACAATAGGGGTGGGACGAATAGGCAGAAGGGACTTACTATATAAGGAAGAATACATTTATGGATTGTATACGAGAGTGTTATAATGCTATTATCTTTATTTCCTTTTGCTATTACAAAATATACAATTTAGGGTTTTATTAAGTATGCTTATAGCAGTAAAATTAAGGAAATAATAATATCTTAGTTGAGATGATATGGTTTCCAGATTATATGGTAGAAGTTTTTCTATGCGTAAATGAACAAGAAGTCCTGCAAACTAGGTAAAACAAAAACAAAACAAAACCTTTAAAAATATGTAAATAATAAAAAAAGTACAAGTTGAGATTTTAAATTATTAATTATCCTATTTTTTCGACCGCATTTGTGAATAATCGCAGTGATCGCAAAGGGCGAGGCACCAACGCACCGTAAAGAGATCAAAATGAAAACATTTGGAGGGCCGCAGGAGGACCAGAAGATCAGGGAGCAGAGGCCACGGACCAGGGACCCTGAAGCCTCCAACTCCAACTCCAGGTCCACCTCCACCTCCACCTCCGACTCCAATTCCGATGCCCCTGCCCCTGCTCCTGCCCCCCCTTTGGCCGAGATCGGGCCTCTGTGTCTGTGTAAATCATTGGGGGGCGTATAACGCAGCTCTTTGCTCTTCATTTGTTGTATTTTATGCGTACATGTTCGCAGAAAACTCGTAAAATTATTAAAAATCGTTTAAGTATTTCGGCATCTTTCATCGCTGCCACAGCGGAAGCAAAATGCCCGAATCCCCGCCAGCTCTGCCCCCGCTATGCGCCGCTTCACCGGAATGGAGAGCTCCTCAACCAGAGTCGCGACTACAACAATGTTTTCCACAATCACTATTTCGCTGCCCCACCCAAGCCAAGCCAAAAAAAAAAAAGAAGAACTCTATCCCCCTGCTCAAGTTTTCCCTGCTGCAGTCAGTCGCCTTTGCGTCTGCCACAAAAACAGTGCGGGTGTCAAGTGATCGATGTGGTGTCGAACATATTTAGATCTATATACGTATATATGGTTGGCCCGACAACGACCTGCCCTGCAGCTTGTTAAATACATGTTATTAATGCTGTTATAAATCGATTTTCCTGCTGACCCACTCGGAGCTGCTCGGTGCTCCAGTTCTGGGTCTTCCCACAGATCGCTCGCTCCGCCACTTTCCTCCCCGGCATCTAATCTAATGATTCTATAAATGTGTGTTAATTAATGATATTAGGCTCTCAGGGGCCCAACAAAACGATGGAGTGTGTGTGGAGCGATTTACAGTTGCCGTTTGCGATCTAGTTGAAATGTTTTTTGGGGAGTTATTTGATAAATTGAATACTTTTGAGTATAAAACTTGGATATCAAAATTCCTAGAAGTCTCATCATCAATAAACAATCCTACTTAATGTACAAGGCTCAAATTTTGGATGATTTCCAGGGAAATGTCTTTGGTATTTCATTGCAGGACTGCCCCAGCTAGATGTGAGCAAATACGTGAGGAATTCGAGATGCTGGCATCCCTGGGACGACTATCAAAAGGCCATTTCTAGTCGCAAATTGCCATGAGAGTTGAACTCTGTGCCCGGTTGCTCGCTCGGTTACTTGATGGGCGAGCAGTTTTGCGGTTTTTTCGTATTTTTTTTCTCCACCCGGTCGAACACTCCGGCCCGGTCACAGATGTGCGGTGTGTGGTGTGTGGTGTATGCATAAACACGCTCGTACGTTTTAATATTTAGTGTTAATATGTTGACGGATTTCTGGTCATAAAAAATGTTGTGTGGAACGCTCCACGTCGTCATCCTTCTGCTATCCCTTGCTCTTTCGCTCTGGGCACCGGCCATCTCGCTTTCTCGCACTTTGCGGCATTACAGCCACTTGGCTATAATTTTCTTTAATGATGAAAGTTGGGCTTGAGTTTTGACTCAAAGCTGGACCCGAAGTCGAAGTTTAAGTTACAGAGGAAGAAAAAAGTTACAGAGATCTAAAAAAAACATCCCTTTTGATCTTGCTTTGAGCAGCTCGGCAATCTTCGGGGCCAGTCGTGGGAAAAGCCGAATGTCTTTGGCCCATTGGGCCCTAGGCTGTGCATCGCCTTCCTAATGCATCTCATAGGTGCAACTTTCAATACAATATTGTATTAAAATATGTAACTTTTTCCTCTTTGTGTAGAACCAAAGACGCAGCGAGCCTTGGGAGTTCATTAACATAACAAACATTGTGATGTTTTGGGGCCTGACTTGGGCCGAGCTTGAGTTAAAGTTAAAGCCAAAGTTGGGGAGGTGGAGCCTACGCATTATAACAATAGTACGAAACCTATTAACGACAACAATTTTAACTGCAGCACCGACGACGAATGGCGACGGTACACAGGCATATGTACATATATACGAGAATATTCGTACATACAACTCGGAGTCTGGGAGTCCGATTCGCTGCGCATCGCTGCATTTCATATTTCGCAAACGGCACGCACATGAAATGACATAAATTATGTGGCAATCAATTATCGAACTGATGATCGGCGGGCAAAAGCGTTTACGGCAGCCGCTTAAGCGGTACCGCATCGAGTGCGAGAGGTATGATGGGGTGTTTGGATCCCTGGACCTATTTGCAATCGATCAGCATCAACGGGCAAGAGCTATGGGCTGCTGTCCGGCCCACCGATCAGCTTAAAACTCTCACCAACAACCCGCCTTCCGCCTCCAAGCCAAACGAGAAACAACTACGTTTGGGCTGCCTTTGTTTTTGTTTGGTTTTTTATTATTTTCTTGTTTTTTTGTTACAATGTAACCTGAGCATGTGCTTGTGCATTTTTAAGCATAAAGCATAAAAAGCGAACGAACCAACGAAAAAGCTGCAAATACATCATGCATATTCATAGCGCAGTATGATTTTCCATTTGACAAAAAGTACAGCAAGAGCAGCAATCGCCCATTGTAGGCACAGTGGGACATAAAGCCAGAAAAAGACCTAAAAATGATATAAGATAATATGATATTGAATAATGATGTAGTAGATAATATATCAAATGTTTTGCATAACAATATGAGAGAAGGTTTTTAGCTCTCAATTCTTTAGGATCTTTAATTTATATTCCTTATTTATAAAGCAAATTCTTTAAGATATAAAAGATTTGGCTACCGTGGACTTTGCATTTTAGGAAATCCAATAAACTGGTCTAACAAATCGTAGACCTACTCCGTTTATAACTTTCCCAAGCCATAAACTAGGCATCTGCAAAAAAAAAATCTCCAATGATTGACATTCGATAATTTGAATTCCTGTCCTGGAACGTTTTTTGAGCGCTTTTTTGAATAAACCATCCGGGTGAGTTCGGTCCCACGGTGCACATAATTTAGTGCATGAGTTTTTTAGCCTTTGTTTTTTAGGCCTTTCCGCTCCGAAGGTGTTTCCGTCTCACTTACACTTTGGCCGCCGAATGGTTCGTATCAAGGGGCTCGATGGTTGGATATGTGGATATGGATGTAAAAAGTTATTCGCAGTTCGTTGCTGTCTATTATTTATTGCCGTTGAAACGACGACGTTTATTATAATTCGTATTTCGAAGTCTTTTGATTTTCTGGCTTTGTTTTTTGCTATTGTTGCTGTTTGGGGCCGAAGTTGGGCTAAGGCGGCCATTTTAGACTGCAACATTTTAATATGCGGTTGTAAATTTAATACGCCCCGTTGTCCATAAACACATAAACACATATCAATAGCAGCAGTCGGCGGAGAAGCAAACTTAAAGCCAAACTTAAACGCTAACCCAACCGTTTTCCACTTAGCCATTATAGTTGTTGCAATTAATTGCTTTGTACATTAATTAAGAGACTGACTTATCGACTGACTTTGACTTGAGCTGACGACACGAAAGGTCAAAGGCCGCTAATAAGCGTTAGACAAGTTAATTTGAGTGTGTTTTCATTTGGTTTTTGTCTCGCTATCCAACGGCGTATACTATAATCTTTTGGTTAGAACGCAAATAGATGCAACAAACCAAATAAAATGCCAATTCCCGGCGAATCCGCTGTTGAAAATGGATTAGGGGGCATTAGGGCTAATCGGTGGTCATTACGCAAACCTGGCAACAAAACACACGAAAAACAAAGCTGAAAACATCGAAATTTTATATAAAAAAAATGTGAGTAGAAATAGCTGCAAAATTCTAATAAATTAATCATGATATTCAAGACAGGAAAGTGGAAAAAATTTCGAATAAATTCATCAGAGGATTCACAAGTTCTTAGATTAATCTAATAACACTAATTCCCTCAATTTGATCAAAAAAACAAAAGAGGAAAAGCCCCTTGGAAGCGGCTTTCCATTTGGAAAATTCAAACATTATGCGATATGTAGCGATTTATAAAAGTCAACCAAATTAAATGGGCGGCCGGGAATGGACAGCAGCAACTGCTGGATTGTTTGATGTTATACGAGTATGGGGATTTGATTTCAGCGGCCGAGAAGGCGAGCGAGTGCCTTGATTTAGCTGGAGAATCCGAGGGAGTGGGAGTGGATGCTGAGCCAACTTCCTGTCCCGTCCCATTCAACAGATAGATAGATAGTGGTATGGATTAGCCGACAGATGGATATTTGCAAAATATCCAAAGCCTTTGGTGTGTGGGCGCGGCAAAGTGTCAGCCAGTCAGGCAGCCATCAGATGAATTAATCAACGTGTGTCGCCGGCGTTGTCGTCAATCTTGTGTGTGTTTTATTTTATTTTATGTTATTTTTTTTTCCTGTTTTCCTCGACTCGATTCGAATGGATCTACGGCTGGCTAATTTATTTATTTCGGTTTAGTTCTATTCTCTGGCTTTTTTGTTGCTGTTTAATTTTGTTTTTGTTCGGGTTTCAGTTTGTTTTTGCGCCTGGCGAACGGACGTCAACAGCTGGACTTGTTGGCCGCTCTGCGCTCGCCTTCGATTCAATTTAAAATTTAATTTCCATCCCCAAGACTCACACACCCATTCCCCCTATCGAAATAGTTTAGTTTCTCACATGACAATCGTGGGTTGTTTCGGGTGCGTCATTCGAATCGATAGCACAACGTGTCGTATGCGCAATGTTTGCCCACATATCCTAAAACTTGGCCGCTGCACAGAAGCCCCGCAAGTGAACGGGGAGCATTATTATTGTTATTATATTTATATTGTCATTTGTCTTGGGGGCCGCCCCGATAAAAGCACTAACACAATAAATACGCCTGTGGTATGTTATGTTATGCATGAAACAAAAGCAGGCTACAAATTCAATGTCATTATTGATGTCATGCGCACAGTCTTTGGCCTAAGCATAATGGAATTATTTTGTTTTCTGTGAAATGCTTTGCAAATAATCGATTTTAATAAAAGATTAATTAAACTCCCAAGCTCATCATCATGGGAAGAGAAATACTCCTTCAGGAGTTCCCATAAAAAAAACCAGCTCCTTTAATGACTTCCAGACCTGGATAATGAATCAAATGGCAGGGTTTTTTTTTCGCCAACAAAACAAAAGCAAATCAATGGACATAATCCAATTTGGTTTATTGTGTGGCGGTCCAAATTGACCGCGAAGCATGTGACTGTGGGTATACACATTTCTTTAATTTATTGCATTTCGTCCGAGATCCGCTTCAATCAAATCTTTTATGTCAGAGATTAACGATTAAGGTCATTAGCAGTTAAGATCGAGATCAGTCAAACAGTTGGACGGAAATCTGAATGCATATATATCTGAGAATGCTACCACGGCCCGTATGAATATATAAAAAGCAGACAAAAGGCAATACAGTTCATTCTTTTATCGCTTTTGGCATTTTTAATGCCATGTCTGAGGTTGTGCTGGGGCCCGAGGTGAATCTGGGATGCCGGGATTGCCGGATTGCTGGATCTTCAGTTGGGTTTATTGTTTCCCCACTTTGGGGCAGGACGAATATTAAAAAGGGCAAAGTTATAAAACATTAGCGCATATTAATCATTTTTCTGTGGCTGCTCTCGCGCACACTAAAATCCATTTATTCAGAGCGATCTTGATGAGTTGCAGTCGCTTCGAGAGCGAAATTCAATTAAATTTCATATTTTTTTCTTTTGCTCTTTTTGATGTAACCATTCCCGGAATATCTGGTTATAGCTTGCAGGAGACGGAGGAGGAGGAGGGGATGGTGGTGCTGGGATCGCGTTAGGCAGCGAGAACTGTCAAAATATTGACAGCGGCATCCGTTATGCTTTTTGCCCAAATTGATATTCTATTTTTAAAATGCGCTCCCGCTCCCATAGCTTCGACTTCATTAAAATTCGTGCGGCCCAAAAATAGGGAAAAATCTAAATAAATATGAGGAGTATACTATATGAATGTGGCCGAGTTAATGATTCCGGTGAGCCACAGCCATAATGGAGACACTCTTCCCCCTTGACAAGCTCTTGACAGTTAGCCAGGCTGCAGTTTATGAATGAATTTTTTCCGTTTCATTTGTTTTTTTCGGGTTATTTTTTTTCCATCTTGTTTCCATCTTGTGGCGTGTATCTCGTTTTTCGCCGATTACTTCTAACTGTCTATTTGTGGATTTCCACTTCCACAAAGCTTTGGCCACTAAACAAATTATTAATGGAAGCAAGCTTCGTTCGAGCCAAGCCAAAGGCCCCAAGCCAAAAATGTGTGTGAGTGGAGCGACGATCCCCGATCCCAGCCGCGCGATCCATCGGATGCGATCCATCGGCCATATTGCAAAGTATCATCAATTATCGCCGCGGTCGCTTCATTCACATTCAATGTTGGCCGTTGATCTGGTCAATCAATTTGGCTTTAACGCTGTCTCGGACTCTATTCCTCCTAGCCCTGACTTTGGTCTTTGAATCTACGAGTATGCCCCAGAGGCCCGCGGAACCGGGCAGGTAAATGTTGTTGGCTCAACAGCAGAAATCGCTTTCTCACACATCGGACACATCGATCGGCCGGTGTGGATTGACAAATTGCATTCCCTGGATTAATGATGGCTTAAATGGCATTTAATTAATTGATCGCCTGCCCCCCGATCCCTTCTCTGCCCCCTGTGCCTTGTGCGTGTGTTGAAACTGTAAATGGCTGTTAAATTATATATAATTATATTCGCATTTTTTATCCACACAGCCGGCGGAGGGGCTGTGCGCGTATGCAGCCCATTTTCGAGATGATCTACATTCACAGCGGCAATTAATTTATGCAATCAATTAATAAGTCATTAATTTTCCTGCTCTCGTTTTGATTTACCCTCCTCCCGGGTGAACTTTGTGTTCCCAGGCCAAATGGCCAACGACACTATATTGTAGGTAAATATTGTTTATATAGTTCTGCGCTCCAGCGATTGATCCGACCGCAACACTTAGTCAGCGGATCGAGTTCCGAAAATATCTTGTCCGGCTTTTCTGTGAACTTTACACAAAAATCCCAAAAACAAGTAGAAGAGCTGTATTCGAGATTTCTCGACAACGAGATACCATGTACCTATTTTCACCAGGCATTGACATTGGCAAAGGCCATATCATCATTATTTGTTGTCCTATCTTAATCAAACTTCCCGCATGACTAAATATTTAAATTTTTAGGCGTAAGCAGAAAGAATTATATCTCCTGCTCTCACCATTTCGGAGATGTAGACAAATATGCAGGAGAATATAT
This sequence comes from Drosophila ironensis, assembly GCA_021223825.1. Classification (NCBI taxonomy): domain Eukaryota; kingdom Metazoa; phylum Arthropoda; class Insecta; order Diptera; family Drosophilidae; genus Drosophila; species Drosophila ironensis. Next base: position 893,188 of record JAJJHQ010010690.1, read on the forward strand.
AGTTCTTTAAAAATTTCAGGCTAAAGGGGGCGTGGCTAAAATGTATAATAAATATATTCTGCACATATACCAAACGCACGTAAAACAAAAAGAATTATGGTTTTAGCTTCCACCATTTTGGAGATATTGTCAGGTATGTGGAAGAAAATACAGTTTTATGATAATCAGAAAGGCGCTAAGAAGCGTGGAAAAAATTTTAAATGAACTCAATCTGCGTATACATTTTACGCACTTTAAGCAAAAAGAATAACGTCTCTAGCTCTTACCATATCGGGGAACAACGTGTTCATCCAGACAGACGGACAGACAGACGGACAGACGATAAACAGACGGACATGACTAGATCGACTCGACTGTTGATCCTGATCGCAAATGCCTCCTTCTCCCTGTTACATACATCGGCACAAACTTAATATACCATTTGTACCTTAAGGTATATGGTATGAAAAACACAAAAGCCATGGGACCAGATAAAAAACTAGAGAAACGGAGAAAATATTTATGTCAAATGTGTAATTCCCAAATCACTTAATACTCATCAACTAATGAGGCCTAAAAGCTTCGAGCGCCGACGGATGTGTTGGACAATAACAACTTCAACTAATATCCATATCTACGTGGCGTGGTGTGTGTTTGCGGCACGGCTCTATCTCATTTATTTATTTTGAAATTGTTGCGAGTACATATTTCATTTTTTGTGTTTCCCCATTTCTTCCTCCCTCCCCTCCAGGCCCCCCTTCACGTCTTCCTTCTCCAGCCGGAGAGCGTCTGAGTTTTTTCGGCTAAAACACAAAATGCAGGAAATGGACGTGTTGACAAATAAACGATGTTCCCCTGTCCAATATTTGCCAATATGTGTATCTATGTCTGTATCCCATGAATTAAACACAAATTTCACTCACTCGCTCTCAGGTCGCACGTTAGCCGAACGTTGTTTGAAAATCAAATAGATGGAATATGAGTTTGGCTTAAAAACCCACACAAAAAAATCGAAAGTTAATAATGACAAATTCGTGCAAAATGCGTTGTTGTCTCCTGGCCGGGTGACACTACTCGAACTTCCTCTTTATGGGGGAAAAAACCGCTCGAATTGAATTTTGACATTTGTGTGGCACAACTTCCCTTAGATCGCACCCAACCCCGGCTCTTCCATCGATTTTGCCCCACGAATTTGACGGCGTCTCATTAGTCACATTTAAAATTGTATTTAATTACTTTCTCACTTCATCATCAGTCAAGTCTGTGGGTCGGGCGACGCCTCGTCATTGGCGTTGCTCTTTTTGGGCGCCTGCCAGGGGGAGGTGGTGGGTGGGTGTTGTTTGCTGGCGGTGCAGTTGCCGGTAGGGTGGCCTCCCCTACGGATGCTCAGATACTCAGATACAGATACAGATACAGATACATGCCGCAGCGTTCGCTGCTTGTTTGTTTCACAGACAAGTCGGCGAAAATTGATATACCAGGCTGCCGTAGCTTGCAGAGAGAGAAAAATCGAAGAATAAGTATATAAATTATATGGATTTAGGGATCTCAAGCATACCTATATTAAATGGTTTTTGTTTTATTATATAACTACTATGTATATAAGGAGTCCTGAAAAGTTTACTCAACATGATCATCTAGTTCAGCGGTGGGCACTGCATAGCTCTTTTAGTTCCCAGTGCTTCCAAAAACTCAAGAGACGATGAAAAGGGAATATATAAAATATCAAATTAATACAAATTCTAGGTTTGTAAAAGCGTATTGTTTTATTGTAAAAGTACTTCAAGAATCTTATTCAAATATTAAGCTTGTTTTTGGGGGCTTACAAGTTGTTGTTCTATTGTATCTCTCTTTGTAAAATTCAAGAATCTCTTTGTTCTTCTTGGCGTTACATGCTGTTGATTTATTTTGTTTCTACTTCGTATGGAGCTTGCCCAACCTGATCTAGTTTTTCGCCAAGTGCTTGGATCCACTTCCGCTGGCTGGCTCTGTCGACGTCGCTGCCTTTCATCAATTTCAAATTAGTGAAAATCGAAACGGAGAAACGGAAATTATTTACTATCTGGCTGGGTGGGTGGGCGCTGCTTGTCTGTTTGGATGGTTAGCAGCAACAATCTATCCATCCATCCATCCATCTATCTACCGCCCTGGCCATTACAAGTGCAATTTATCTCGCAAATCATTAATCAACCTACCGTTTGCCCTTTGCCCCCACCCTCAGGCCCAAAATTGCTCGGCAATTGTTTTTCCGCCCGCTTTTCGGGGGTATTTATCAGCGGAAAGTTGGACAAACCACGTAAGTGAGTGGCGGCTTGGCCCCTCCCATTCGATTGGGGAAATCGAAATAAACAAACAAGCCATACACACAACCGGAATAGTCGACAAATGAAAAGGGCGGCGCTGTTCAATCGAGCCGCGTATAAAAACATGATTGAAAGATACGCGAGTGCGCCAATACATTGGCACACAACCAAACACTGGGCTACAAAAGAAGATACATTTATTTCAGAGATTAAGATTAGTCTAATAACTAGAATTATGTATGGGAGGACGCCAAAGAAGGGGAGTCATTCTGCATAAAAATAATATTCATAAATTTCTTTAGATTGGGGATTTGGTGTGTACCTTTTTGTTTTAAATTTTAATTATTAAGAAATCAATGATTTGTGAACCTAAAATTGCATGGTTTCCTCCTAAATAATAATAAAAAAGTTACTTAAAATTTTAAAAAACTAATACATAAAACGGAAAGGATATGGAAATATTTTCTATAATTTTTCCCTTGATAGGGAAATTTCTAGACATGTTACACGATTATAAAGTTTAAAAGAATCCCAAGAATCCCAAAACAATATATTAAAACGATGATTCAACTCTTGGACCAGTATATTTCTTTTTAATATCCAATTTCATAAGCAAATATTTGCTTAGTCTTAATTAATTTCTCATAATTAATCAGCAGAACCAACTGCAACCTGCGAAAATATATTCCCTCACATACATTTCTGGTATCTCGAACTGTTGGATAGTGTAGCCCCCCTCTTTTCGTATCTGACGGATACACGAACACACCTTTTGGCCGCTCTCGCGCACGTGTGCGAGTATCGGAACGGGCGAATGAGACGCACGGATCGGGCATTGCATAGATTGCGATTACAAATTTAATTTGATTGACCACCTCCCCGCCACCTGGGAAGCGGTGGAACGGCGATCCGATTGGTTGAATGCGCTCCCCGGCCGGCGCTCCGACGGAGAGAGCGAGAGAGGGCTACAGCAAGAGCACACGAGCTTGGGAACGTCGGAAAAGCGAAACACTCCCGCCACCCCGTTTTTACCATCGTTCCGGAAGCCACCCAGGTGGGACAGAGAAGAAATACCGAAGCAGTCGTACTGTTTGCACCCGCCATGAGAGCGCTCTCTTGGAGCTCTCGGCCCCTGTGGTTGTTGCTGTTCCATTCCGATTCCGCTGTTTCACTCGCAAGAAGCCCGTACCGCACAATACCCTGTAAGATGTGTTTGTTGTGCAGCATTCAACCATTTTCCATTTCAATTCCATTCCATTTCCAATCAGAGTGCCGTGTGCGTCGGTCATGCGGTCGGACAGTGCGCGCCTATAAACGGATTATGCTATCGGAATAAAACATGATCTTCGTCGCTGTGATATCCAATTGAGCAAAAAACTCCAACCCAGCGGATACAGTGCCTGTGCGTGATCCAAAAGTAACACTCAAATAGATCTCTCATATGATCGATGCGAAAGAAAACCGCAAACAATCAGAAAAGAGCGCCAAAGCCAAGTGAACGGTACTTGAGTGCACTCCCCTTTTTTGGTGGAACCGTCGAACCAGGACAAGCCATCAAAGCGAGGCGAGCGATCGGGTAACGGTTCTCCGATGCTGGCGACAAAACGAATGCCGAAAAGAGTCTAAAACACAACAAATACATACAACAACAAAAGTGTGCTGTGCTAACCAAGTAATACCAAATTGGAGTCAAGCGATTGAATATCGAGAAAATTGAATTGATTAATCGACACCCTGCACCCGAGCACCCGAGGAGAGCGAATAATGCAACTGCGAGTGCACAACCCGACCATGGACTGCAGCGGCCGTTCAACCAGCAACATTGAACGCGACTCCGATCTGGGCGACGATTTGGTAAGCGATTCCATTTCCATCAAAGCATACCATGCAATTTAAATTTATATGTTAACTGTGATCCTAAGCCATAACTGATCACAGATTTTGCTGATACAATACAATTAAACCAAACATATTGTTGGTCACACATTCAGTCACTATCGACATATCAAATAACCCCCAGGGACTAAGCTTTAGTTCATGTTTTAATAGCGAATTTATACCATAACTAAATCATATAATCGTTATTATGGCCCAACATGTGTTGATCGCACAATTACGATATAATTTGACCCAAATATTTATGAATATAAACTGCATCGTAATTTTTGATACTAAATACAATACTATGATCTACAGATACTTTTTAAATGATACTTTTTAAATAACTCATCAAATGCATTGAGAAATCAAAGTAAACCTTAGGAATCAAGTTAAATTAATTATAACAAGGAATCAGCTTAGTGATCACTATTGAAAAACAAATTCTATGTCAAATTCTTGTTTTATCTTTCGAACGCTGATAAAAAAAAAGTATAAACGAGTACATACATACATTTTTTGACAAATTTGAGCCTAAGGTTTCTATGGCATCATTTTATAACAGATCTCTTGGGAATTTTAGATAAGAAACTTGTTCGTAATTCAATGTTTAGATCGCCAAAGAACGTAATTTCAAACAATTTGGAAAAACTGTAAACAGAGTAAAACCCTTCTGTGTAGAAAAGTTGGCTTAACTTTATAATATTACTGGAAAATTTATGGATTTAAAGAATGTAAAGAAACCCTGAATTTGTAAGATCCCTAGAACACGTAATTCATAACAGTTTGACCTAAAAACGATTGTTTATCTTTCCACGACGATGCCAGAATGTTGGCGTGCCATCATTATTATTGTCAAAAAAACATTCCAACCTATACATTTCATTTCACCAAACGTAATTTGTCAGGCATCCAAATTAATGAAGTATTTCACCTTTCATCTATCCCTTAAATATATTGAATTTGATTTGTTTTCCACTTGGACGGGCGGTAATGTGAGTAACTAATGCATCAATTTCCATTTGCCACGCGAAAATATTATTTCATCTTTAAAGTGGATCGAGTAAAAAAAAGTGACATCTAATGGAAAGTGAGGACTGGCTTGTTTNGTGAGTAACTAATGCATCAATTTCCATTTGCCACGCGAAAATATTATTTCATCTTTAAAGTTTTTTTTCAACGAGGCAATATCACATTGCAGGTGTGACGGATCGTTGATTTGCCGACGGAACGTGCAAAATAATTCCCGCATTGCTCGCCCTCGAACCAAAAATATACGAGTATTTTTTGTATTCCACAATGATCTCTTGAGCCTGGGCCTTCTGGTAATTGTTTTTTTTCTCTGTGTTTTGACTGCCCCGCAAGCCATTCGGGCAACTCGACTCACATTGTTTGCAGATGATTCAAAAGCGTAATTATAATGTTAGAGAAATGTGTGTGTGTTGATTCAATCTGGGCCTGAAGTTTGAGCAAGAGAGCTAACTGATTTTTATTTTGGCCTTTCTGTTTGCCGGAGGAGAGCCGTTAAAAGGTGACATGCTAAATGGTCGCATACAAGGCAGTTATTATACACAGAGCCCCTCCGTGGCAGATACAACTCACACGTTGATCGAGCTAAGTGCATAACATACTCATAAATACAAATAGATTCATCTGTTTTTTCTGTCGTTTTCGGGGGAGCCGGGATCTCGTTCACAATTTCCATCGATTGAAAGATCTCTTTCAATTCAAGCTCTTTGATGGCGTTCATATGTAAATAAATTGTTCAAATATTTGCATTATTTGTTAGTACCTTAAATGAATATTAAATGGGTTTTATTGCCTTTCAGGCCTTTCGGCCGTGTGGTGCCCGTCAGGTATGCAGCTTCAGCTCGGCCTCTTCTTCAATTCAATAAAACTCTTGTTAGGTTTTTTCCCCGGTCTCTGCCACTGCCTCTGCCTCAGCCTCAGCCTCTTTGTTTTCTTTCATTTTTATTATTGTTAATAGACATTGCCGGTTTGATCAACAATGAGCCAGACTTTATACACTCGCTTCCCGAGCCGGCTATTTACATAATTTTTAATAGCCTCAACCTCAGCGTCAGCCTCGCTTTTGGCAGCAGCAGCCGCAGCCGCAGCAGCGGAGGCAGCTCCTCCAAGTCGTTGTTGGGCTGTGCAAACACTGTGTCCCGGTCACCGGCTCAATCTCGGATCCATTCGTCATCTTTTTAGAGACACCCAAAGCAGTGTGCGTTGGACCTCGATGAATTCCCTTCTTTGCTGGTGTTAATTGAAGGGTTTCCGAAGGAAACCAGAGGTCGGTGGCAGGGGGACTGGCTATTTCACAATTGAATATCCACATGTGGGTGTTATTTAATTAACCCAACGCGCCGTCTTATGCTGGTGTCATTCGCACATCCCATTCTCATTTCGTACTCCCATTCCAAATCAAATTCAAATCCTTCGATGGCCCTCGCTTGCTCGGATTTTCGACTCAAAAGTCACGATTAAACAATAATGTGGGCTGTCAAAAAGTCATAAATTCTCGAATGAAACCCGATTGAAGTCCGAAACCGCGCCCTGACCGAGGCTTTAATTACTTGGGTTAAACGTAGAGTTTAAAATTATTGTCGAATTGTTTGTCGGTAATTTTTTGAATCGTTTTTAAATTAAATCAAGCCCGGAACAAGCCAACGAACATGACTCGAGACAATTGGGAATCAGTGGCTTTTGATTCTGACCACTGCACGTGCTCCGGGCACAGTTCCCACATTAAATCATGGCCTGGTCCATGTGGTAGGGGCTCCCCCCGAATAGCAGACCCCAGCAAATCTCAGTGGTTGTTAACGGCTTGTCTGGGGCTGCTCTGCCTTGATTTGGTCCAGATTTTCCACATTTATTTATGATCATTTTATGTTGCTGCGAGGGAGTTTCACAATTGAGACTCTGCAAGAATTTTAATGGATCTGGTGGATGCTAATGGATCTAAGTAGTATAATTGCAGGCCAAATTCGGGCTTAGAAATAAGCGTTTACCTGGGCTGGGGCGATGGGTTAACCGCTTCACACTCGATGGATCGGAAACCGAGCCAGATTGGGCCACTTACCCACACCCCACACACACTTCTTTCTGGCCGGGCAAAATCATTTGGGTCGGACGACGAGGCACGGCACCTGTTATAATTTGTTTGGCTTCTTGTACGCTGACAGGCAACGATTTTTATTAAATTCTTTCTGGGGGCTCTTCGCTTTCTTCTTCTTGCATAACCATATGGGAGCGTAGGGGAAATATTTGATTAAGTATCTAGTGGGGGCCTTTGGGGGATGACACGTCCCTGACTCTTTCCCCTGCCCCTGCCCCCTAGATTTCCATGCCATCTCCCCTGCCACCTTTTTTTGGTTTTTATTTTTTTTTTGGTGGCGCTTTCAACCGCAATGACAAACGAAATTTGTTTTGCTTTTAGTTTCTTCTTGGGACTCGAACTTGAAACTGCCAAAACGTGTGTGTGCCCGCCCTGACAGGGGAAGAAGGTGTATGGGGGTTTTTGTTTTTTTGGTACTATATATTTGGTGTCACGTCATTCGAGGCAAAGTATTTTTTTGTAATTTAATTTACAACAATTGCAGTTTACGGCCAGTGCATGGCGACAAATGCCAATGGGAGGAAAAACAAAAGCGTAATAACAGCAAAAGGAGCTCGTAAAAAATATGATTATTATTGTTACTATTACAGTTTGCGCTTTTCGTATTGTTTTTAATGAATTTATGAATTATTTTGCCAACCATAGCTAATAAAACTGTTAATTGGATTTTTCCAGCACAGCTGCCGATCGCGATAAATGAATGTGGTAGCAGGGCAGAAAAAAAAAACGTGAAAAAACAACAAAAACAAGTCAAAACGCTGTTGTCGAAATTTTCTCGACAACAAGATACCATGTATCTCGTTTGAATATCTTCATTGTTTATTATCCGATCATTGTAAAACTTGGTACATGGCTAGATGATACAATTTTTAACTATAAGCAATCAAATGTGTATCTCGTTAATGTATAAAACACAGTTTTCTTAATATTGCAAAGGCGGAAAGAGACGTGACTGAAATTCAAAAACGTCATATTTAGCGTATATTCTAAACGTACCTAAAACAAAAAGAATTATGTCTCTAGCTACTACCATTTCGGAGATATTGTCCAATATGTCTAAGTCCACGTCCAGGACATGGCTAGATCGTCCAGGACATGGCTACTTTATGGGGTTGGATTCCTACTCCCTGTTCCATACCGTTTCACAAACTTAATATACCATTTGCACCTTAAGGTACATGGTATAAAAACTGAAAAAATTAAAAACGAATTGCGAATCGTAATACGTAATGAACACGAGGGCACGAACTGCATGTGGCTCGGAGCGGATAAAAAGTGTATTTATCAGCTTGCTAATAAAAACCTGGCCATTTCTTTTGTCTCTCTCTCTGTGCTAAATATAAGCCAAAAACTGGGCGTGACCCTTTTGGCCAAGAGAGGCATCGCGTGAGCATTCGCAAATGAAATAATCAAACTGGCCAAAAAGTATAATTATGTGATTATACAACCCGAAGTCCATGTTAGAGTGTTTCAATGCTTTCAGTCATTTCACACCTCAAGCTCCCCTACGAATATGCCAAGAGAAGCCACAGAAGTGGTCTCGGAAATATAAATACAAATTAAAACTGATGGTTTCGCAAGGGAATTCAATACATTTTAATGCTAACTCAATTGAAATTACTTCTTCGGCCCCAAAATGAACTCCGCCGCGGGAGTCTTAAGAGATTACCAGTTTATAGGCTTTTTAACAATTCCCCACTTTATTTTACTGGCCAATCGACTTCATAATAACTCAACAATTTTGGTAAATATTGTTCCCTGATTAACAATTGTGGAAAGTGCGGTCTTAGAAAGCTCTCTTCTCTGCGGCGACACCCAGTCGTAAAACATAGATATATTTCGGGCAGGTCGCCCCCCATGCCACATACCCATCCCCATCCCCATCCCCGTGCAAAACCTAACCAAGTCGAAGTCCATGTCCAGACAGCCATCAGTCAGCCGGCTGGGAAGACAGGCGGACTCGCGGGCCGGCCAAAGCAATAAAATAATGCAGTTTTTAATTATTGCCGCCTGCAATCGAAGCTAGACGCAGTGAATCCACCCCGGTGCCCCAGGCCCCAGTTGCAGTCCCAGTCCCCAGACCCGGGGCCCAACTCCAGACTTCCAATCCAGACCCAGACTCGAGCGCGCACTCTCGGAACGTAAACTCTCCAGGCCGACCGACCGGCCAGACGGAGAACATTTCCTTTTTTTTTGTTTTTTTGGGGTCCGGGACCCAGCCCAACTATTGCTGTTTAACCGTTGCGTTTTCCCCCGCCCCNAGGCATCGCGTGAGCATTCGCAAATGAAATAATCAAACTGGCCAAAAAGTATAATTATGTGATTATACAACCCGAAATCCATGTTTGAGTGTTTCAATGCTTTCAGTCATTTCACACCTCAAGCTCCCCTACGAATATGCCAAGAGAAGCCACACAAGTGGTCTCGGAAATATAAATACAAATTAAAACTGATGGTTTCGCAAGGGAATTCAATACATTTTAATGCTAACTCAATTGAAATTACTTCTTCGGCCCCAAAATGAACTCCGCCGCGGGAGTCTTAAGAGATTACCAGTTTATAGGCTTTTTAACAATTCCCCACTTTATTTTACTGGCCAATCGACTTCATAATAACTCAACAATTTTGGTAAATATTGTTCCCTGATTAACAATTGTGGAAAGTGCGGTCTTAGAAAGCTCTCTTCTCTGCGGCGACACCCAGTCGTAAAACATAGATATATTTCGGGCAGGTCGCCCCCCATGCCACATCCCCATCCCCATCCCCATACCCATCCCCGTGCAAAACCTAACCAAGTCGAAGTCCATGTCCAGACAGCCATCAGTCAGCCGGCTGGGAAGACAGGCGGACTCGCGGGCCGGCCAAAGCAATAAAATAATGCAGTTTTTAATTATTGCCGCCTGCAATCGAAGCTAGACGCAGTGAATCCACCCCGGTGCCCCAGGCCCCAGTTGCAGTCCCGGTCCCCAGACCCGGGGCCCAACTCCAGACTTCCAATCCAGACCCAGACTCGAGCGCGCACTCTCGGAACGTAAACTCTCCAGGCCGACCGACCGGCCAGACGGAGAACATTTCCTTTTTTTTTGTTTTTTTGGGGTCCGGGACCCAGCCCAACTATTGCTGTTTAACCGTTGCGTTTTCCCCCGCCCCGACGATCCCCCCCTCGGTTTTCCTTAACCGGTTCCGTTTTTTGTATTTTTTATTGTTTACGCGAAATTTTTCGTCTGCCCGACACTCGGTTTACATGGGAGTGCGTGCACTCCGAGAAATATGCTTCAATATCGGGTGGTTTCATATAGTAAATAAGAAGTTATTTGGATCTTATTTAAAGAATTGGAATACAATTTAAATTGAAATGCTTAAATACCTAATACCTATGTATTTTTTGTCTTGATTGGCTGAATCTAAAAATACAAAAATTTCTTTGTTCTGTGTTTGTTCGGATTCAAAAAAACTATTCAAGAAAAAGCAAATACTCCTTTGCTTCTGCCCAAACATTTTTTTCAAACGATATGAATGGATTTTGGATATGAAATCCACATTTCTTATAGCTATATTTACAGCTATATTAAAATAATCTATAAATTCAAATATTAATAGGTTTTTGTATTACCAAACCAGTCTTATAGAATTTTTTAGTATAACACAGCTGTTTATATTATATATTACTGGCTAAACAAATCTAAAAACTGTTTAAAAAATACCATTGAAAATGTCTATATTATTTGGCTCCTCTTCAAAGGATCTGGGCTTTAGAAATACACTTTAGTTTTCAGATGGACTATTCTTTTAATCATCTATAAAGCAGTCCATAAATTGCAGTAGTAAAATCCTAAAATTGTAAACTCCTAATACCCGCAACACATTACTATGAGTATGTCTCAGTGTACTGAAGGTTTCAACGCGGGAAGGGATAAAAGGGTGGCTCCGGGTGGCCGGGGGGTGTGGGGGATTGTTTTTTAGGGGCAGGGGGCACAGCGAATGCGGCACGCCAGCGCCATTATGTTTTGTCCGTGTATGTTTGGCCGTCTCATTTTGCTTTGGCTTTCTTGTTGTTTCCATTTTTATATTTTATTCGCTTTATTTTTTCCGCTTCGACGCTCGGCGAGCGAATGAAATCGCGTTTGTAGGCGACGCACTCACTCGCACGCACACGCACACAGCCAGCAACAGGCCGAGTATCTGTGTGCCGGCACATATGTATCTCTCGGATACGTTTTGCATTTTAATTTTATTTCCATGCTCGCGTTGCAGCCCCGAGAACCACGTTGCACACACACTCGTACTGGCATCTCCTTGGATTTTTCAGCCGCTGGCACACAAAGCTCTCGATGTTCTTGTCGTATCTGCTGCAGTTGCAACGCGTCGAAATACATAATTCGCCACGGGGTGGATGCGTAAATGGGCGATTTTTATTTATATGTACATAAATATATTTATTCAGCAACATACTCGTACGAGCGCACATGTGCCGCAGGCTATGGTGGATAAAAAAAAATGTATCAGGCCACAGAGAGCCATATCTTTAGGGGTTAATTGGTACATAGCGAACAATTCCCTTATGGCTTGTTAACGATTTACTTTAAATAATAAATGACCATGTCCAATTAGTAGTGTAATCATTGAAATCACATTTAATCTCCCACAAAAAACCGGGGGCAATCCTGGGGGCAATAAAAAATACATCGCTGGGGCGGGATCAATCATCTAAAATTATGTTTTTGACAGATGTCTGGAGATGAACCTATTTTTATGGCAGCGGTGTCTGTCAACGGGCCCCGCATACACTTTCACAAAAATCCATTTATAACCAGCCACTAACTGAATAGTTCTGAGAAAAGTGGCCCAATTTTATTGGCCGCTTGTCTAAAAAACGGAAAATGAACTCCAAGTTTGCTCGTCGGGGAACAATGTGCGTAATTTCTTGGATTTGCAATTTGCACTGAGACAAACCCAATAAACTTAAGACGCCAGTACGCCCCGTCTGATCCTCAAATGAACCCACTTGAGTCATAAGGACATTAGGCTACACAAGATCGTTCAGAGAGTTCGGGCTAAAAAAAAATATGGAAAGAAAGAAAGACAAGGCGAACAAAACACAAAAAAGGAAATGTAGTTGTAAAACCGGCGACCGAAGAATCGAGAGCCGCAGATACAGATACAGATGCGGATACACATGCTCGCAGACTCGTAATCTTAATCCTTCACACAATAAACGCCCCTTGGACGGGCTGCTGTTTGTGGCCGTGCAAGGACTCACTGATCCTGTTTACTGGCAGCGCCCTTCACAGCTTCCTCCTCGGGATTGTCGCATTATGGATTTCCGAGCGGTCGCAGCGGTACGTCCTTTTGTTTTAAATTAGCACGGCATGTTGCACATACGGCCTCCGTTCGCCTGTCCATGCGTCCATCCGTCCTTCCCTCCCAGTGTCCATTTGTCCGTCTGTCCGTTTGTCCGTTTGTTTGCTGCAACTAACATGCATATTTCCTACATTTCCTACACAAATCGGACAAATGCAAAGCATATATTGGAATTGTCGTACAACGAATGGAAATTAAGCAAATTGCCTTTGTGGCTTGAAAATGATAATAAATTTAGATAAATTATTTCCAGCTACTTCTATCGAAAATGTAATGTCAACTAATTAGCGATAAAAACTTGTTGGCCCGGGGAGTGGCGGCAGGCGGTAGGGGGCAGGCAAGACAGTTGTCTGCGGCAAATAAATTAAATATTTTACCTATACCCTCGCAATAGTGCCACTCAGATAGTAGTTGTTGTCCCCGACTGCGGTGCATTGAAAGCTATTAAAGTAAATTGCACAGGTGGCGCCCCTCCAGGCCCCCGCCTCGGACCCGTACCTGTGCCGTCGTCCCCCACTTACTCGTATATCCCATACCACGTCCCATACCATACATCCATTTGTATTGTTTGAGTTTTGGAGTAGTATCTCTATCGGACATGTGTACGGAGGAGTTTTCCTCATTCTCTAGACTCCGTGTGGGTCTAATTGCGATTTAATGTCTTGGCTGAAAAAAGTTCAACTACGCCATCGGTTTTAGCCTGCGCGATAACAGTAGCGTTTTATCAACGCAGAAATTAATGGAACCAGCGTGTCGTCCCCCTACAGGTAGTATATAATATATATAGTATGCAGCGGGCAGTACCAGTTTGTACACCGTCCATTAGTGGTGCGGGTGTAGTTTCCCGCCATCCATTGAATGTGACTTAATGCCGCCGAAGTGGAACACCTTATCGCTTCATGGTGATTTATGCGACGCCTATTATACGAGTATATATTCCACAGAAGCTCTCCCGATATTCTGATGATATTCCCTATCTTAAATGGGCATCGTTGCGGTGTTTGCTGTTGATGGATTTCTTCCTTTATTTTCGAAGGCTTTTAGGCGTTTTCCAGGAAGAGTGATAAAAATGAAACGCAGCTTTTGGGTTAATGATCTGGCTTTACTCAAATAAAGTAAAGTAATATCGTAGGAATACTGAATATGCATCAATTTACCCCAAAGTAAGTGCAACAAGAGCCACCTTAAAGCGGCACAAATTCGTTGCGCATTAATTAGACATTTTATAGGTGCAAGTTGGCAAGGTGGCAAGTTGCATGGCCTGCACGCCGTTGGCCGATGCCTGTTGGCTTTTAGCCATTGGCGGCAGACCGCAATTGTTTCGTTGCGTGGTGTGTTTGGGCCTGGTCAACAGCAGACCGCAACTAAAACGCTGGCCCAGCAGAGCCGACAAGTTTGCTGGCTGTGCCTGTGTTCCCTCCATTTGTATGTAAATATATTTATATACACCAAACACACTATGTGTTTGCCTATATATTGTATGGGGCTGTACTTCATGTGCATCTGCATGTGCTTGCATTTTTCGCATGGCTTCGATAAGTTACATTAATTTGATATACACACACTCGCAATAAGCGCAGAGTTGCCGCCACTTTGAGTTAACTAACCAAGTTAAGTTTTTAAGAGGCCGCCACGAAGGCGAGGGCAGCTCGAAAAGTTTGTGCTAAATTGCAGAAAAATGATCTATCAAATTAGTTGAAAATAATGGCATATAAACCAGGGAAAGATACAAATTCTAAGTGGGAAATATGAGCTATAATTTGTTGACTATTTCCTGCTCTACCTCGATGAATCATGCTTGGTAACGCCGATATAATTATTCCGACCGCAACGCTTACAATCTCGCTTGCAACATTTTTGCGCCAACTTCAAAGAATTCCGAGAACTCTCTTTCTCTCGACTCCCGCCTGGCCTGGTCTGGTCTGGTGGCATTGTCTATGCCTCGGTTTTGGTTGCATTTATGATTACGCCCAACCAACCAACACCACCGGCTCCCGAGACCAGGCGATAAATGTTGAACACACAGGCACTATCCACATGGCCACATACTTGCAGAAATAGTTATATACAGAGAGCGACTTGACTTGGCCTGGCTTACTTTGTTTTGTGCAAGACACCACCGCCCTGGGAGCCCCTGCACCGGCCCCCGCCCGTCCCGCCGGCCTAGCCCCACTGATGGCTGTGTTTAAATTGAAAATTCCCGATTTGCACACAGTCACAGATGCGCTTAATTTGCACCTCTCCAAATGCATAAAAACCAAGAAGCCGTGATGGAGTTTGCAGCACTAGCAGCAGCTTCAGATGCAGCACAAGTTGCAGTTGCAGTTGCAGAGTAGAGCTTGGCTTGGCAGTCGCAGTCGCAGTTGGTGACTTCAACACTCTCGACCATGCGTGGCGGACTTCTTGGCAAAGAGTCACGGCTGCCTGTGGGACTGGGAATGGGTTCCTCCTGGTCCCTGGTCCAAGCCGAACACGTTGGCCCAGGAGCGGATCGTGGGCAAAGGCTAGACCATGGGATCCATTCGAGAACCGGCCCTGGGATGCGCGAGAAAAAAAAAGGCAACAAAGAGTGCGAACAGCTCTCTGGGGCTGATTGCCGTTTTGTGGGTCTGCCATTGTTAATTTATTAAGTGGTTACCTTTGTTGTCACCCCGCCGGAGGAAGTTGCTTTCAGCTGCTTTCGAGTTCAATTGAAATTGCGCGGCGTGCCTTGGTTAATGTGGCTCTTGGCACATGCCATAAACCAGAGTTGGGGCCGGAGTCGGTCTCTCGGCGTGCAAGCCGAGCTGCTAGAGCATTGACCACTGGGGCTAAGTACTGCCCACGCCTGGCATTCTGATCGCAGGAAGATCCAGCCACCTAGGCACCCAGGATGTCTGGATATCTGAACATCTTTTTATCGATTCCGATTGAAAAAGCTGTGCAAATTAAGTGCGCTCAGCGGGCAGCTTGTTGACATAAGCGCCGCCATTAATTTCACATCAAGTCTTGTGGGTTTTTCTCTTGTTTTAGTTGCAATCACCTCTTTGAGGGGGTTGGGAACTGCAATTTGATTAAAGCAGAAATAGGGAATTCAAGAGCAGAATCAGTTAAGCCCCAAACTGATCTTACAACTGAGTTTTCCAGCTTAACTCAGCCCGCTAATGAAACGTCTTCAAAATAGACTCTATAATGTAAAGTTCAATGGTATTAATAGGCATTGCTGTACTAATTAATCGCACATTTATTTGCTGTTTACTGTAGTCACATGGTGACCGAACCGACGACGAGATGCGCGACTGCGACTCCGTGGATGGGGAGCATCACCAGCTGAGTGCCAAGGCGGCAATCGCCGCCCGGCTAAGTCACACAGTTTCCGGCGGAGGTGGAAATTTCGCCAGCCCCGAGCCCCAAACAGAATTGCCCCTAAGGTGACTAACTGTTCGCTATATGCCCGGGGAGCCCCCAAGCGGTGTTATTAATTTTGTAATTTGGTTATAACAAAACAGCCATCACCATCAACTGCCGCCGAATCACCCGCTGAACGCTCTGGGCAGCTTCATGGGCATCGGTAGCCTACACAGCATTCCAAATCTGCAGCACAGCGATGTGCTCGAAAAGCTAAAGATGCAGGTGCGCGACATGAAAGTGGGACTGATGGTGAGTCCTAAGGATGACGTAGAAATTGGGTTGCGGATCTCATTGCCTTTTGATTTCGCTCAGGAACAGGACTACGCAGCCCATGCAGCGGCCTTTGGGGCCAACATGTTGCCCACCACAATCAGCTCGGGCTTTCCCCTGCCCCACAATTCGGTGGCTGCAGCGGCGGCGGCCGCCTCTTTTGGCCATGTGCCCAACGTGCCCACCAGCGGAGGTGGCAACAACAGCGGCAGCTACAACGGCGGCGGCTCAGCCGCCAATCCCGGCTCCAACAGCTCCAATCCCGCCACCAACGGCGGCAACTCCGGCAGCGGTGGAACAGGCGGTGGCGGCGGTGGAGGAGGAGGTGGTGGCGGAGGCGGTGGCCACCCTTTCTCCTTTGCATCCCCATCGGCAGCACCCAGCGGCAAAGAAGGTTCGTATCATCGCACACCCACCGGCGACTTACTCCTCCATTTTTTGCGTTTAACTGTTGCACTCAGCCCGCCACTTTGCAGCCAATTCCGCATCCAACTCGTCGACGTCCAGCGAGGCATCGAATTCATCGCAGCAGAATAATGGATGGAGCTTTGAAGAGCAGTACAAACAAGTCAGACAGGTTAGTGGTGTACATACTATCCGGCCGGTACTAGTACTCGTACTGGCACTGCCATGGTGGTGGCCAATTGAAATCGACAGAATGCCGGGGCCCGCAAACGGTGTGCAAACAAGATGCGCAGGCAAACTATCAATTAACGACTAATAGCCATCCTCTCCTCCATCTCCATCGGGAGGTAGCAGCATCCCACCTGGAAGGTATCAGGAAGGAAGGACAGGCAGCCGCAGAGCTGGGCTGAGGCCAAAAACCAGTTGCAAGACGCTCTGGTCCGGTTTAGTTTGTGATCTCGTTTTAGTCGAGAGTGCGCCTCAAGGCGTTGGTTGGGTCTTCTGTCGATAGTTCCGGTTTGCAATTGAGCAATTAATGAAGCCCCGGTTCCAGGGCGTTAATTTGGTGAGAAAATAGCTCGCTGCCCGGCAGTCCGGCAGTCCGGCAGCCCTCCCCTGGACTCGGCACTGGGTCTTGGCCTGCTCCAAGGGGAATCGCATCTCGGCATGTGAGGTCCAGATGCTGGGCTGACCGGGGCAATTAGGCCTGCGAGAGCCGGAGCGGGTGAGCAGTGCACAATTTTTTGGTCATTAAATGTTTGGTTGCCAAAAATGTGCGTTGTGCTCGTAGCTGTGTAGCTGTGTCCCTGTATCCGTGTGAACCGCAACAGCTTTTGGCTCGGTTTGACGCGTCGTCTCGCTTGGGCCATAAAAACCAAATTTCGATTAACTTTAAATGTGGTCCCTTTCGGCCATTCGACGAGCCGATGTGAGTCGATGCGATGCGAGCCGAGCCGAGCCGTGCCATGCTATCCATCAAACGGAGCCCGCATTCTCTATGCACTATAAAAACTTTGACCCTCGCAATGCAATGCAAAAGATACTTATGTATCTTGTGGCTTGTGGCGCAGTGTATCGCTGTATCGCTGTATCTGCAGCGCTTCACGCTTAACACCTTCGCTTACACCAGCCGCCAGCCGTTAGCCGTGTGTGTGTGCGCGGCTCTTGAATGATGATGATGATGTGTTTGCAGAAACCGGCTCCGGTACGTCGCTTGGATCCATCCCAGCCGTCCGCCTCCAACTCTGTAGGTGTCTCTCCGTATAAATCCCCCAATCGCCAAAATGGCTGAAAATGTTTTCCCGCTTTCATTTCATTAATTGTGGAAAGAAACGAAACGAAATGAAATGAAATGAAATGCAGAGAGATAAAATGAGAGGCAGCGTTAATTATGTTAATTGAAGCGATAGCTGGCGACCATTTTGAAAGATACAGATACACATATGAAGGCACACATTCGCTTTGGCTGGCCTTTCATTCGCCCAAATTGAAATTGCGCTCTGATTTTTTAGTTTGCTGCTCCGACTTGGCCATCAGTCAGGCTGGCAGCCATCTATCTATCTATCTGTGCACACACTCGTAGTACGTGTATCTATCTATCTTTCTATCCATCCATCCATCCATCCATCCATCCGCAGACGAAGACAACAAGTAAAACAAAAATATTATTTTTGGTACATTTCGCTGCTCATTTCTTGTATTATTTAGTTTCTTTCCGCAGCCGATCTGCGCCGCTCCGCGCTGCTCTGCTCTGCTCTCATTAATCAATGTCAATTATCTGTACATACTGAATAATTATGTTTAATTATAGACCCCTAAAGCATTTTCCAATAATATTCTTTATTTTATTCTTTGTACTTAATTCTAATGCCCCACAAAGCATACACACATCAACTCGAGTGGGGTTACGTGAAAGAATTCAATTCTGGGGATTGAAAGGAACCTGCCTTTCAATCCAATGTCATTGCTTTTTGGCACGTGTTTTGCAATCTGTAATTAGTAGTTCTGAATAGTTGGGTAAACCTTCTAAATTATACGAAATACTTATAATGGCAACTAGGAATCTGAAATGAAAACAAAAACGGGAAATCTGTTGAACACATTTCGGATAATAAGTGTGAAATTCTTGAATAAATATGCGAGCAACCTGCAGATGCTTTTCCATCCTGCATGTTGGGCAGGATAGCACTTAGCAGACCAACGGAATCTGGGCCTGCAACGGGATCTCTGTCCATATCCATATAAATTTTAATGTCCACTGGAAATCTGTATGCTTCT